>KZ269977.1:2075078-2109816 GCA_002249935.1 Onchocerca flexuosa | reverse complement strand
AAAAAAAAAAAAAAATAAATCTTCTCTACTGTTGAAGTTTTTATTTCGTATGCTTTCTCAAAAAGATAATAATTGTTTATTGGATAACATTAAGTGATCGCAGATAATTTGTAAATTTTATGTTAGGGCTGAATTTAAGCATGGACTGGAAGACTACTCATTTTTGATTTACAACGGTCCATAAAAAATGAATAATCTTTCAGTCCATACTAATTCCACAACCCTGAAATTTTTAATGTTGAAAAAATCGAAAAAAAAAAGACATGCTCTTTAGGTAAATAAAAAGTACAGTAAGTAAAGGTAAAGTTTATATTTCCATGACATCAGGAATGTTTTTTATAAGCAAGAAATTGGATAATTAGCCTTATTTTATCTTTATCTGAATCGGATTCTTGTTTCTGGAACAAATCGCAATCTCAGAGTTGATGACAGGTGATTCATAGTGACTGAGTAATTTTGTCTAAATGACAGAATTTCTGAGAGGCAAGAAAAAATTCACTTTAAATTTGAACACTTTTGAAGTGAATATGGGGAGAAAGGTCATTAATATATTTTTAATTTCATCAGAAGGCAATAATTTTTTTATATATTTGTTTTTTTTATAACTCGTTTTTGCTGGAAATTTTAGTATTTCAAGTATTTTTCTTCCTACCCGAGTTGTATTTCTAGTTTCTTCGTTCCTTTTTCAGTATTTTATCTCTACTTCTCTTTTGTCTTCATATGCTAAAACGTTTTAATATTTTCTTTTAAATTTCATGCATTTTTAAACAAATTTACTCATTATTCGCTATATTTTTTACTGAAAAATGAGTGGGAAATCTATTGGTTTACTTTTGTGGCTTTGTTGATGGTTTATCAGTCTTTTTTTATTGGGAGTGGTCCTGGTAATAGTTGGATTTTTTATTCTCCTCATAGGGTTGAAGGTCAACCAGAGTTGTCTTTGGATATTCAAAAAAAAAATTGATTTTGACCTTTGACATTAATCAAAATGAAACATTTGCATTATTATAAACATACATACAATATTTTAAAGTTACACTCTTTTTTATTTCATTTCAAAGAATATTCTTCTGCTATGCATCTTTGTGTTCTCCAACTTTTGTTATTTATGGACCATTTGGAAGAACTTGCCCCGTAAAACAGTATCCATCTATTTCAGAATTATTACATATTTTATAGAAAGCAAATAACAAAAGTTGAAGAATACAATGATACATAGCAGTCTTTGAATTCTTCAACTTTTGCTGTTTGCTTTCTATAAAAATATGTCATAATTCTGAATTAGATGGAGACTGTTTCACAGGGCGAGTTCTTCAGCACAGCCCTCATACATAATTAATTATAGTTAGGTCTTTATAATAATTAATTACACTTATTACTGAACGGCTTAGCACTTTTGATGAGATTTCCAGAAACTCCGCATTTTTTATTTCTTCATCCGGAGAGATCGCATTTTTCAGTGACTTACAGTGAATAAAATTTAACATTATCACGGATGGTAGTAATTTGATTATTTCTGTGCAGTCTTCAATATCAGTGTTTAATTTCGAAATAAATCTTTCTTTTCTATAATCTTTCATACATATTTCAAACGAAAATTTGTTCAAGTATTCGTGTCGTTGATTTACTCAAAACCCGCATATATCTTCCATAATTTTAATGTTAAGTGATGAGCTATTTGGCATAATATAAAAATAGAGAAAAGTTTCCTCTTTTGATTGAAATCTGATAAAAAAAAGTCGTTTAGTAAGTTTATCCATGCTTAAATGAAATTTCGCTTTCAGCGATATGTTTTATAGTCAAACTTTATTTTATTGTCAAATTCGCAATATTCTCCTAGAAGATTCTCAAAATTTTCTTTTAAACTGGTTCTTTCAATAATTATTTGAAAATCTTTTTAGTAAAAGAAAAATCATATTTTTAATGAAAAAGATTTAACAGCTTAACTCATTTAACATCTAACACTAGAATTGCTCAAAAGATTGTTGAATGTGATTAAGATAATAGCACTTCAATCATACTTAATTTGATTAGATTTGTCTAATAGTAATTCAATTTCAAATCGATTGAATTACACGAAAAAGTTTCTAACAACAAGTGATAATAAAAAATAATCGTAAGGAAAGTTTTGCTACAGTAAAGTTATCGACAATTCACATCATAAGAAGATATGAATGTTACAAACTCATCAATAACCATCTTTATCATTCTATTCGTTACCGTTTGTTCTTCGCAACTTGATTTGAGCGAATGTCGAAAAGATAAAGTAAGTTACTTTTTAGACTTTTGCATTCTTTTTAGTTCAAAAAAAAAAAAATCTGGAGAGGAAATAAACATAAAGTTCCGATTTAGTACCTGAAGTCTGAATCTTTCGATAAGTTCCGATAGAAAAATCAATAAAATTTTCTTGTTTCCACTTAATTCGATATTTCGGATAATCAATCTCTTCTGAAGCGCTGGCATTTTCAGACTTGCCTATTTGTTTCGGAACATTGTGAAGAAATGGGAAATTGTGAAAAAATTGTGAGTTATGCAGTACAGTCAAATGAATGGATAATTATAGAACTGTTTTACAATACAACACATCCTGGAACTAATTATGCAGCTATTGGCTTCTCTGAAGACACTCAAATGGTCAGTTCTGCTTCTAACATTAATTTAATTAAAAATAAATGACTGTATCATGAAATCTAAACAGTTATGATATGAGATGATTAGCCTAAAGTTTTTGAACTGATTTCATTTCACCAGGCTTATCAAAGCTATCAAGTTGAAAATTTTTTAAAATTTTACAGGGCGACGATGGTGTAACTCATTGTGGCTTCGATGAAAAAACGAATCAAATGAACGTATTTCTGTCTCAGAATTATGACAAACGTAACAGACCGTTGAATTTAACAGCGGAAGTAAGCTTCTTGTTGTAGAATCTTCTTTCGTTAGATGCAAGACACAAAATTGAAAATCTTTTTCGAGTCTTCTTTGACATCATTCATTTTTATTTTAATTCTTTAAACTCAGTAGCTGATCGTTGGCTGGTTTTTTTATTTCACTGCAAATCCATTTATCTTATTTCTAATTAGTTCTGTCCGAAATCATTTGCTGTATGCTTTAATATCATTCAAGAAACGTAAGCAGATCCAATGAAATTCCTACAAATTCTGCTACCATGATTTTTGAAAATATTTTCATCTGATTTTATCTTCAAATGAAAGTTTTGAAAGTTGCGTTAGAAATTCAAAAATTAAGTATTCTCATGAAATTTAAATGTTTCCTGCTATAAATGGATTTTATTCTTCAGAATACTACAGAATACGTAGAATTGTTGCAAGGCAGTCATACATCTGATTCAATTTACTGCAAATTTCGACAAAAGATTATGCCAGATAAAGCAGCTCAAAATGCGTTTGTACCGGATCTGAACCGCACTTATTATTTGCTTTTAGCATATGGGGAAACTAGCAAATATGGAGGTAAAGAATTAATTTCCTACAAGTTTCATCCTCTCGAAAACTTTTTCAGCAGTTAATTGGGTAGGGGGTCCGAAAATTAAGTAAGTTATTTATTTATACTCCTGAAATTAAATAATTAGTATTTGACAAGCGAGAGAATCCAGAACATGTTGAAATAATTGGTATGTATGATGAATCCGGCATGCAGCAACTGCATGACATAAATAAGCAATAAATATCAAACGATATCTATTATCTCATTATCTCTTTAAAAATGATAAAAATAATAATTTTATCATGTGAAATTCCTCTCTCCGAAGATCGGAGGGAAAAATCACGCTCTATGATCAATGCTTCTTTGCGTTCCCGTTGTTTTAGGATCATCTTTTAGGATCAATTTCAAGTTTCAGAATTGGGAATTCATTCATTGGATACACGTTCTGAAGATTTTCCGACCTTTATTTCAACACCAGTAAATGTTGCTACCGGGGCAAGTGCACCAGTAAAACCAGTTAAGCTACCGACGAATCGTAAATTGGTTGTCTTACATGGCAAGTATTGCAAAAATTTTAAATAATATAATCTATAAATATATTTGTGTTTTTAGATGATTTATTGATATGAGTTAAGATTACTCATATTATTCGATTTAAGGATTTTCCAGCACTTAATTCTTTTTCAAATAGCTTTTGAGGATTCCGAGAACTTGATTTTAAGAAAAACCAACCTGAAACCAAAATTTCAGGAATACTAATGCTTGTGGGATGGATGTGGTTAATTCCTTCAGCAATTGTAGCAGCACGATATCTTCGGGAACATTGGCCTGAAGTTAAGCCATTCGATTTGAAGATATGGTTTCATGTAAGTTCACTTATCATAATGATTATGAAACTAAAGAAAACTCATCGGGTATTACTTCCCACTTTTATTCCGACAAATTTTTTGAATTGTATTGGCAGATATGAGAAAAATGATGCAAATTGAAATGAAATTGCTTCTCTTTTTGTTTTTCAATGGATTGTAAAAAAATATGAGTGGCTTTATAATCTGCAAGTTTGTTCCCTTTTTATTTCATTTAAACTTGTCAAATTCAATCAATAGTTAAGAGTTTAGTCTTCTGTAGAAGTAAAAGATGAGAAATTTCTACAAATTCTAGATACATCGTACGTTGAACTATGTGGCAGTCATTTTAGCCATTATTTCCGTTTTCTCAGTGTTCATTGGAAAAAAATGGCGATGGACTGGGCCATCAGTTCATAAATCTCGTGAACGAAATCTTTCTGCTGGAGCAATTCATTCCATTGTTAGTTTCTTTGGATTGATATCAATTAATTTCCATTGGGTCATTTTTTCGGCTTAGGTATTGACCTTTTGGACACTAAGAACATGGAGAAAGTTATATAGCAATGAGGAAACTTGTAATAAATCGATGAACCTATTTTCAGTGATATGTATAAAATGTTAGCAATGATTTAGTGATGTAATTTGAGGATGTCGAGCTAAATTCTATTTCAGTATATTGTAGTGAACACTTCTCTATTGAAAGCAGTGGGTAAAACATCATGTTTCATACAATCAAATCTAACAGTTACTATTAAATAAAACACAATGGTTACTGTATATACCATAAACAATGTTCTATCATTTACCTATAAATCAGGCTAATTTTGAGTAGAAATAGCAGGAATTTTAATAAGAAATCTTTTAAAAGTCAAATTAAAGATTGGTGTTATTGCGGTTGGTGTAATGGTAATTCAACCAATAAGTGCATTTCTGCGCTGTGATCAAGGTTCCACATATCGTCCCATATTTAATTGGTCGCATCGCTGCATTGGCCTTCTAACTTTCTTGCTGGGTCGTAAGTTTTACATCTCAATTCGGGGTTATTCATTAATTGCTGTTCCTGAATACAGGAAGAAATAATGAGAAAAGCAGGGAATGCTTCTGCCATTACTGCACTTTTGGCATTACTTAACAATAAATTGCAGCGAATCTAATGCCAACGATAGATATTCCGTTGAATTCAGTATTTTCTTTTCGGCGAATAAACTTTTCCAAATTTGACCAATTTCTTGCACTTCCATATGTTTCACTTTCTGTAACAGTGAGCTACTATGCAAAAACAAAAACATGGAACTAAAGCGAGTTCATAACACAGAAGTAGTACTAGATCTCAAAAAGAGGTTATTCTGATCTTTAATGATCTTTAATCTGATCTTGTTCGGATTGTAAAATTAAAGGATTGTAAATCATTTCGAATGAATGATTGAAAATGTTAGAACTTCCTTCTATATTATGAGGAGTCAGTCTTTGACCAGCTACAAACATAGCAATTCCTTTCACAAAAGTACAAATAAATAAACTTCGAGTAATTCGAACATTTCAGAAATTGCAATCATTTTGTCTGTCATTTTCTTCCGCCTCTGGATCGCCAGATGGGCTGTTATTCTGTCCTATGCAGTTTATCTTATTCTAATAGTACTTTTACTCTTTCTCACAACGGTATTTTTTATTTTTTTATTTTTAAAGATTCATTGACAATTTAAATTAAATGATGTCTTTGATTTAATTCCTGAATTTTCGAGAGGTTTTAAATTTTGATAAACACCAGTACCAACAGGTGTTTCTGTGCCTGAAAATTCTACAGCGATATTTCTGCTACGCGCATATAATTCTTTTTATACAAGCCGTTTCAGCAATTAATTGTAGCAATATTTTCAAATCTTGTAATTAAAGAAATTTAAGAAAATAAATTCTCTGAAAGGGAAGCAAAGTACGACAGTTTCCTATGCTGGACGACATTATCAACAGGAACAAATTGTCATAACAAAGGCCAAGCAAGATAACAAGGTGAGTCGATTCCCTTTCTCTCTCTTGGTAACTTTTGACTTTTGTGGCGAGATATTGGCCACAATTTATCTCAAAAAAATTTTAAATTCTAAGCTTAATTGCAAAATTTCCAGACTAAGAAACTACTGCTGCTAGTCGTGATGGCATTCAGTATATTGGGCGCAGTGATTACTATTGTGATGGCGATACTAATGTTAGCTATATTGTGAATGATAATTATGAGAATTAATGTATTATAATCACTAGGGCACTATAATAATGAGATCCTGACGAAATCGAACTTGGAATGATACGGTGACTCACGTTGTGACACTGAACAAAAAGTGAAATGAACTTTCGTGCCTATAATCGATTATAATTTACAATAAGATTAAGAAATAGTTCAAGATTTGGACAAAACTGCAGAGAAAACGAAAATTTCTTTCCTATCGGAATATCAGGTAGTTATCATCCATCAATTAGGAATCACCATCAGTATTATTTTTGTGATTCTATATTTACACTAGAAATGCATACGCATGAATCATTTATTAGAATGCTACACACTCACACAATCCTAAATTTAAATTGATGTGCCTCCAAGAGCACTGACTAGCATAACTGCTTTATAACTATATAATCATTCAATTCTTTTAGGAAGAAGTATAAAAATGAAAAAGTAAGTTTAGAATTTGCAATCAGATTCTTTATAACTCCAACTTTTGAATGTATTAAATATGACCAGTTATGTATTTTAAATACTAAACTGATCTTTTTTGAAAAATATAGAAAAGTGACAGTCGGCATAAATGAGAATTTATTATCCTTCATTAGTTATAACAAGAAAAAAAGAAGCAAAATATTGAACGAAATTTTTTTTAATCAACATGTTCCTCTTCTGGAATACAATAAAGCAATTTCTGGATTATATGCGTCATTGAAACTGAAGATATCAAAATTTAAAAAGTTTAAAAAAACATGCAGTCTCTATTTTTGTGTCAGTTATTCACCAAATCCATAAGAAAAATAGATTTTTTGCTTTTTATCTTTAATAAAGAGTGATTATTCTTTTATTTAAAAAGATGTTAAAATATAAAAGAAAGATAACTTACTCCAAGGCTTATATAAACAAGCTGGTTTATTCTCCCAAAATATGAAGAGAAAATAAAACGGAACACCCGCAAGAATGATTAAAACACCAATGATGAGTTCTTCGGGTTGTATGAAAAATGGTAACATCAATAGCGCAATGCATGTAATCAAGAATGTTATTGGGAACAGAATATTTTGCTGAAATTTCACTATGAATCATCTCAAGCTACTAACTGCTTTAAATGCGAAAAATTTTGAAGAACTAAATTTATGTGAATTACGAAAAATCATTTGCAACATGAGACAGTTATCCATATTGCTTACTCGTAATGCTTGCGAAGGAATCAAAATTCACAAGTAAAAGACAGTATTTGTCAATCAAGAAATATTATGAATGAATCGCATTCTCCAAGAGAGCTTTAAGTGAAAGGAGAATTTTATGCCTTTTTTTTGAAGAAATTTCGCAAGAATAATTATGTTATAATAAAATGCTTTTCTATTTTCAAAAAAATGTTGTAATTTCAAATTATTTACGACAGAACGAATGAAATAAAACTAAAGAGATTTTTAAACTCAGAAGTTAAAAAGAAATCTAATTCTCCACCTTGATTGGTCGTTGTATGTTAGGTTGGGTGAATCGCAATTTGATTAGACCAGCAACGGAAAGTGCGATAACGAATGCTTCGGTAAATGTCACATAATTAATGAGTAAATAAACGTCCGAAGTAACCAGCATTAATAGCGACAAGATGCCAAGAATAAGCAATGATGGCAATGGCGTTAAATAATTTATGGAAACCATCGAAAGTAATTCTGGCAACCGTCCATCCCTGAAGAATTTATTGTGATGACAGAAATCGGTTATTTCGACGGTTTAAAAGTAAACAGCACCCAGGTTTTAATGGATATTTTTATTGCGCACACGAATAATCTACTTCTTCTAGATAATAAACCAAATACAAAGTGCAAATATGTATCACATCACTATAAGATGAGCAAGATATCTCATCCAACAAAAAGACGGAATTCTATAAAAATTCAAAGAGTATCATGAAAGACCACAAATTGATTCATTTATTTGCATAAATATTTCTCGTTTAAAATCATTGAATAACTAGAATCTAAATGTTAGAGAATTTTTTCCGACGTTCAAAATTGAAAAAAAATT
Organism: Onchocerca flexuosa; assembly: GCA_002249935.1. Lineage (NCBI taxonomy): Eukaryota > Metazoa > Nematoda > Chromadorea > Rhabditida > Onchocercidae > Onchocerca > Onchocerca flexuosa. The sequence goes on along the minus strand of KZ269977.1, from coordinate 2,101,278 downwards.
TTGAAAATTTCGAACCTGGCGCCAACAAAGAACATTCGACTTGCTGAAAAAATGATACTATTCAAACCACCAGCACATGAAACCGCAACAAATATCGGCATTACTGATGCAAATCGACCCATAGCTATTTCTGCAAAGGTAATTGCAACAGCTGTTGAATCGAGGACTTCTGGCACGGACAAGACAGCAAAATACGCGATATTAACCAATATGTATATAGTTGTTACTGTGAACAACGAAATCATAATTGCTCGAGGCAGATTTCTGAAATATAGGTAAAATTGCTAATCTTATCTTTCAATCTTCAGTTTCAAATTATCTATGAACGAGGCTTCAATTTCCTCCACTTTTCAAGAAAAACTGTACTGGAAATCCAGTGTTTTGCTTATTTCTTCACACTAATTTAATAAAAACAGAATTTTTATTGACAACCATATATATGCAAATTGTTTTGCAAATTAATTTGAAAATACAAACTTACTTGTGCGGATTAATAAGTTCTTCGGTTACAAAATTTAATGAATTCCTAAAAAAACATTCAATCAAGCAATGAAAAAGAATAGATCGGAAAAAGTAGAGCTTATTCAAAATGTATTGAAAGAAGTATTTCCAAAAATTGTATTTTTTTTTCAATTAATGAAAACTAAAATCTAAAATATTGTTAAGAATTGAAAAGTTAAAATCGCAAGAGAACAGCATGTTCCTGAGGTGGAAATTATTACCATCCACTAAATGAAAATACACCCGAATAGAAAGCCAATGCTATATGACTCGGATTTGTTTGTGATCCTTCAAATAATCTGGATGGTTCTAGATGCTCTGTATTACCTAAAATAATTCCTTCATTACTGCTAATGGAATTCAAATAAAGCTGGAGAAGACATATTAAGTACTGCTTACATTCTTTTGTTTTAATTTATTATGAATTTTCAATGTTCATAAATTGATACTGCTCTTTTCTGCGAACTAATTAATTACATGAAAGATACAAGCAACAAATCTAAAACAAGTTGATAACTATTTCTGCTTCATAATCCCATCATTACCAATTTCGAGAAATTGGATTAAAATTAGATCTATTAAAATAATAAATGCGGAGTAACATGGAAGTTCATACCCAAACACAACCACGCTAAACCAGCTATAACAATGACACAAAGAGAAGCTACTTTGGCTAAAGAAAAAATATTCTGCAATCTCATTGACCACTTCACACTGTAGCAGTTGATGAACGTCAATAAACCTGCAATTTAATCAATCAAAAAGATTTCATTTTCATTATTTTGGAATATTTTTTAATAATTTGTCTTTCAAATAGGACATTTAAAGTTCTACTTAAAGTCTATTAGTGAAGTTCGATAGTCATAAAATGAAGAATGATTATTCCACAAAACCATATGCTGCATTATAAGTTCCAGAGAATAACAAAATTTCGCTTGTGTTGGCAGCAAAGAATAAGGATAAGATAATGATCAGAAGAGTTATAAGCCAACACAATTTTCAAAACTAAAACATACAAATGATGCAAGCAGCTAATAACCTCACAGCATCGTCGGGCAATTCGCAATCCTTGAAAAACGGATGAAGCATATACTGAGCAAATGTTAAAGCCATAATAGCATTTGATGTAGGATTAATGATAATTAGTGCTACCCAAAGAAACAGAAATGCAGGTAAGGGTCCAAATGCCTGCAACAAAAAAAAAAGAAACTATTTCAAGAGAGAAATGTCTTTAAGATTGCCGGCATCTTAATAATTTATTTTTTTTCCAAATGATACACAGACATAAGATAAAAAGATATGCAAAGAATTGTTAAATTAAAGATCCAAAGTTGAATACATAAAACCATAGCTTGGTCCAGAATAAAAGAGGAGGAAAGAGACAAGGAAGTACAATCAGACCAAACCATTTCTCTATTATAATCTATAATTTCAAATAAGTATTCAAAATTTCACCTTATTTTAATCATATTTTTCTTATTTATATCGTTATGGTTAACATGTTAATTGGAAAATTATGATTACACTAACTGAGAGAAAAATAATGCAGCAAAGCAAATAATCAATCAAAAATTTTTTGATAAGTTTTTTATCAGTAATTTCGATGACATTTTAATTTGAGATTTCGTTGTCATGTTTTCTTTCCATTAATGAACTTAATTTCCATCTGATGAGATTGAATATCTAGATTTTTTTTTTTTTTTTGACATTTTAACAAGGTAACCATTTTCCTCCACAGATGTTTTAGCAAAATTTAAATTATTTCAACATTAGACAAGAATGAACCCAGAACAGAGTTTATAAATCGTTCGGAAAAAATGTTGAAAAATTAGTTTTAAAAAATAATTAATGACAGTAAATCGAGAAAAAAGCTACACTTTCATACTTACCTCATTGATGTATGCATATTCACCACCGCTTTTAGGAATAGTTGTTCCAAGTTCGGCATAAACAAAAGCACCCATTGTGGCAAATGCACCTGATAAAATCCATATAACCAGTGATAGACCGGCGCTTCCCGACTCAATAAGTACGCCTTGAAAAAAAAATTAGAAAATTGAAAAATTTCAAAACGAATTTAGAATCTTCTGATCAGAAGTTAAGAAAAATTGCTATCCCCTACAATGTGTCAGAAAATAAATTTGAAAAATTTTTGTACACTAAAGATTTACCGAAGTTTTGAAATTCCTTCAGAAGAACGAATTTTCAAATTTTTTAAAAATTCAAAAAATGTCTAATTTCTACAAAATAAAAATTATCGAACCTTTGGGACTAACAAATATCCCAGAACCAACAATAACACCAATAATGATAGCACAACCATTAAAAAGCGAAATTCGCCGTTTGAGGTGAATTTTGTCAGGAATATTTTTGTCTGAGCATTCCATTGTTTGTACAGAATCGAACACCCACTATCGTTTCGTAGAAAAGAGAATTTTTGTCAGAAAAAAAAAAAATTGGAAATGAATAAAAAACGAAATGATAAATTGCAATGATTGATCGCCACAGAAAGATAGCAGAAGAAGGACATCCACACATAACTTTCTTCCTGAGCAAACTATTCTGATTAGAATTTGATGATTAAATACATCAACCAATCACTGGTGTGAAAAATCTCATGAATGAAAATAAATTGCTAACGGATAAATATCTTTTGAGAACGATCAATACGATAAATGAGAAATGTAGGCACTCCTAATTTCTTGCCGGAATAGGATATCCTTTACAAGTCAAATATAAATTTTGAATCTCTTAAATTGAAGACCTCTAATTTAAAATTTACTTTACTCAAAACAGCAAATATTTCTTCACCATTAAATTCCAATTTTCAACAACTGGAAAAGTTCGAGTCTTAATATCCTTCATTTGCATGTTCTGATGCTGTCAATGATAATATAGCAGGCGACATTACACTATCATATCATCATTATCCGATGTAAGAAATTAGTAACCCCGAATATCGGCGTTAGAAATAAGCGCAAAAGAGTACATTGTAAAGTGACTAGCAGAAATTAGCCGAAGTGGTATTAAGCGACAAATAATGGATAAACAATGAGAATAGCAATGAATTGCAAGGCTATTGCATCGCTATGATGTACACATCTATGAATTTATTTTAATTCGAATAAAGCCGAATTGATTGATCCAAACAAATTCTTCTACAATGCAAGCCATTTGATCATTCTGTGAGATCAAATAAACATTATAACAATCTCCATAGCACACAGCACGAATTTCTTTTTAACTTTGTCAAGTAGAAAGGAAACAGAAGAACAGGAAGATATTGAGCTAGCACGCGTAAGCATACACTTACGTACTGTACAAATATGACAGTCAGTATTGAATAAATCATAAAATAATTTTCATGCTCTGTTCAAAATCAATAACGAAATCTATGCGTCAAATGTCGACGTTACAGGAATGGCAGGAGAGGAGGAGGATGCACAACTTTCAAAAGTTGAAGATCAAAGTGATGTAATGCATGCCTATCATTTTGAAATTTCTATACTTTAAGAATAACAAATTTTACAGAAACAGCAGTTATATTAGTTTCCAACATCATGTGCAAGATTAATCAAAAAAAATCTTAGAATAAAAGATAAGAAGGCATGACCATATCAATATGTTATTTAAATGGGAACATATGAAGCAGAAAATTTATACATGATTTTATTACAGTTCCATCTTCATAAAGTATATTTTTGACAAATACTATCAGGAAATGCCAACTTCGAGAAGTAGATGTCATCAAAACATTGAAATTCCTTATGATTCTCACCAATACCTAATGCTGAATTTAAGAATCAATCATCGAGTGGATGTATGATCAAACACTGTGCATTACTCGCAAAGTTGTCATATTTTATTTGCTTACCTCGAGAAATTTCGATGAGGAAATTCTTACAGTAGCTTGTAAAATAGAAATTTTGACCATAAGTAAATGCTTCTTATTTTACACAGCAATGCTTGGTACCATAACTAATTACAGTTGATCTTGCCCTTGTTCACCTTTAATGTCGACGATCATTGTCAATATTAACAACTGATAATTTATATCACTTAATCATCCACAGCAGTCACAAAAATACCAAGAAACATTGGCAAAATACAAAGTGACTTACATGGTTACATATCAAATAAAAAAGAATAAATTAAAAATGAAATTAAAAAAAAAAAAAAAAAAAAAAAAAAAAACGGTATCTTTCTTCTTAGTTTTTGAAAAGAAAATTGAACAAACAGTTCGTGGTATTAGCTTTTACAAACATTAAAGAAATGAATGTATTATCAAAATCGACATCAACCACTATTAACAGCAATATGTGCATGAAAATCTCTTAGATACTGCAGATTGCTTTCGCAATTTTTATTCACAGAGAATCAGAAGGAACTTTTAAATGCGTGCAATCCAGAAAAATGAACCTTGGAAAAATCCAATGCAATCCAGAATGACCGAAGAGACTCCACCTATTAAGGAAAGTTAGCTAAAGAATGCAACAAGTTTCCGCTGTAATTAAATGAATACACTATTTATTCGCTTATTCAAATTCGTCACTTTCTTTGTTAATCAGTGCAAACACTTAACAACTACTGTTGCAAATAGGAAATGTCACTTTATATGTAGATCTGGTTTGGCAAATAGAAAGTCTGTGTTCTCTACAACACAAAAACTACCATTACACAAGTTCGCTCAACTTTTTCATTTAAAACTTCTCATACTGATTCCATCACAACTAAAATTTCTGATAAAAGTTTACCTAATCTAACAGATCCCAACCTTTGATGAGGAATCAAGAAGTTGAAAAGAATTACATTTTATATAGTGTCAGTTTAATTACAAAGATGAACGAAAAATGTATAAGTTGAAATTTACATAAAAATGGTTCTTTTTTTGCTGTTATGTCACATCAACCATACAAAACATGAATGGGCAAACAAATATTCGATGGAAGTTAGTTCTAGAAAGAAAATTAATTTTTTTTTTCTGATTTAATCCGATTGGCTCTGCCATGATTAACAACCAGAAAAAAAAAAAAAAAAAAAAAAAGGAAATTGAAGACAAGGCTGAATGGATAAAAATCTATCGAAAGAATTGACCAATTTGCTCCTCATGAACGAACTTATTTGGACTATTTTATTAAATTATTATAGAAATAGTGCAGGTATGAATTTCAGGAAAACTCTAAATCTTAGGGTTAAAAAAGGAGGTCAATATGCACATGTATGATTAAATAACCTCAATACCAAATTTTTTGTGTGGATCTCTTGAATAAAGATTAGAACAGTAAAATGCGTATCAAAAAAAAAAAAACTAAATAAATCCCAAAATATTCAATACTCATTTTGTATCATTTCCGGAAAAAATTTTATCCAACACCAATTCAGAAAATAACTTGTTCGACAGAAGAGGACGGCTGTTCCGTCGATACTAACAAACTTAATATTTGTTTCATCTCTTAAAAAAAGAATTATAATCTATAATCAGTAACAGCACGAGCTTCATCAAAAGATTGAAGTATAACTAATAAAGTACACATTTTTAATAGAGGAGATACGAATCAAAAGTTAAATATCTCTAAAGATTGGAATGACCGAAAACAAATTAAAATATAGCAAAAAATTAAGTCAAAACTCATTGAAAAGTATCTATAAATTTTTTAACAGTTGAAACATTCCGATCTCTTCTTATCCAAATGCCATATATACAACAAAAAAAATTTTGAAGAATTGTGAAAAATCTTGAAGCAAATATAGTCGAAAAGCGATGATCTAAAATAACTAGTTCTACGTATACGCTTAAAACATATCAATTTTGTCTGTTTCCTCCGAAAATGTTATCCTTCTTGACCGAAATCTTTCGTAAATTGCATCAATTTATCCAAATCCGCCTTATTTACTGTTGGTTTGGTGTTCATTAATGATCGTAGCATGTCGCTCTGAATTTTAACGAAATTTACTATTTAACTAAATTTGATTATGTAGAATTATCCTGATTCTATTCGATGTGCAAGATAGAGGAGAAATCAACTATTTCCGTTCTATTTCTTATAAATTGATAAAATTATCGTCTAATTTATTTTTGCTCTTCATAATATCTTGATATGAAAAGAACCAGAAATTTCGACAACAAGAAAATGTACCATTGAAAGAACTGGTTCAGCTAATTTATCGGCGGGTACATCTATGAAGGACATTGCCATGGCACCTGGATCACCAGGTGAGCAAGGAGTCAGCAAATCATGTACAATAATATTACAGTTTGAAGGTGACGGCCCAGAAACATGCTTGAAATGGGTTGCTGTTTGCACTTTACGAATCGGTTGCATTAAAGCTTCCCGTACAACAATCGAAATGTCGTATCCAGAAAAACCTTCCGTTTTTTCAGCAAGGGTCTGCAAACAACAAAAAGCAAAAAATTAGAGCCCAGTACGAAAAATAGGATAAAAAAACAATTTCTTAGAACTTGCTGCTGAACTACTGCTACAGCAGAAATAATTACCCTATGACTTCATCTCAGTCATACATATATATATTCTTCTTCCTCAGAAAATGTAACCTTCACAAAACATTTCTTGGAAATGCATAACAATGAACCTAAAAAAATATGATATTTAAAGTAGAAACTAACTGAATGAGTCTCCCTCACTCAATACCTGAATGATTAAAATTCCATTTCTTGGAAATATATAAAAATGGACCAACGTAAAATTACCACAAACCTTGAAATCTTGTTCCGTTAATGAATGTGGTGTATTCTTCCCGACATGCAATTTAAACATATCTTTCCTAGCATTTGCTTCTGGTAAGGGGATATAAATCCGCTTCTGGAAAATAAAAATATAAAATAAAAATATCAATCGCTAAATTAGTGAGTTTCCAAAGCATGCTTTGCAACAGTCAATCATAAAAGTCTTCTTTCTTTTAGAGACTATATAACTATATCATATATATATAGTTGAATTAAAAATGAAACTTATGAATATTCATAAATTGCACCTATAAGACACCAGTGAATTTAATACGATGAAAAATCAGATTCCTAAACTTTTTTTTTTAGATTCCTAAATTTTAGCTGTCAAATGATCTTCTGATTGCTTCTGCCAAAATACTTAAGCCTAATTTAATTCCTGAGAAGTATATATTTTGCTCCATATAATTATCGAAAGATAGCACATTGAAATGTGCGAAATACAAAGCTTACAACAAAATATAACAGATCCATTCCAAAAAAGTAATTCTTCCAACCTCAAATCGTCGCCGAATAGCAGCATCTAATACCCATGGTATATTAGTGGCACCAAGTACTAGTATGCCTTCCATGTCATTGCCAACTCCTTGCATCTGAACTAAAAATTCGGTTTTTATACGTCGAGCCGACTCACTTTCCGTGTCGGAACGTGACGAGCACAACGAATCAATCTCATCGATGAATATTATCGATGGTTTGTGTTCTCGAGCCATCTCAAACAATTGCTTCACCAGTCTATAAAAAAAAAAGAAAAATCGATTCAAATTGATAAATGCTGAAAACTTATAAAATTTACTCGTTCGATTCCAATATTGCTTTTATATAAGAACCCTATCATCTAACAGTTTGCATCGCATTTCTTCAGATTTTAATCTCCTTGATTTATCTTTCAGTTTAAAGTAACTCCGATAGTAATACTTGGGTTTCAATATATTAAGCAACATTTTTATCTAATTCCAATATTCCAAAAATCGCACTACACCCCATATCTCCAATTCACAGCATTTTTAATCCTTATGCTATTTTTGTTTAACACGAATCTAGTTTCAAAAAATAATTTTAAAAATTTTGAGCTCCTTCATTTCCAATCTTCTATAGAAGCAAATAGGATAATGCAAGAACTTCAATTCCATCATTATGTTTTTCAAAACCTACGTTAACAAAAGAGCTGTTGATCGTGCCCTTTAACTTACTGCAAAAATTATATGCAACATGTAATTTGTGATCATATATGCTCAACTTTTATAAATATCAAAAATACAAACCTTTCGGACTCGCCTAACCATTTTGACATCAGATCCGAAGATGACACTGAGAAAAATGTTGAATTGTTAGCTTCTGTTGCAACCGCTTTTGCGATATATGATTTGCCAGTTCCCGGTGGGCCGAAGAGCAAAATCCCACGCCATGGTTTTCTATTGCCTAAAAATCAAAGAGAAAAAGAAATTATATGAGAATAAAAATTCCATATAATTAATAAATTCAATCAATAACGGTGTAAAGGAAAGCGTAAAAAAAATGAGAGATTATGACCAAAAGTGGAAACGGAAGCAACTAAAAGCGAAAAATTAATAAAAGCATTCAAGAAGGAAGGCTAAAGGAAAAAGAAAAATATTTATGTTTGAGCACTATCTAGAAAGCTTTTTTGAAGCCTATTTAGACGAAATTTTCAATGCAAACATCGATAAATTAATTTTCAGAAGGTATGCAAGGCTATGGAAAGACGACACATGACGTCGTGCAAAACAAGTAGTCTATAGAGTTGGTTAGTATGTAAAATCGATAATCCACAACATTCTTCTCCCCTCCGAGTCTAACTAGTGTGCTTCCATGATTAGCGAATAGCAGTATTAGTAGAAATCATATCAGAGGAAGCATCAACGCAGCAGCTTGCCAGGCTTATCCAATGGTTGAATGGCACAGATATAACTACGCACACTCCATTCACACTCATCTCATCTATTTAGCTATGTCGAAGTATACTCCCTCTCTGCATTATTGTCAAAATGATAAGTGTCGAATCTTCTAATTCTTAATTCTTTTTGTTCATATTTTTCATATCTAAAATATCTCTTTTCAGTTATTCTTTCATGCGAGAAGCATAAAATTGAACCGATTATAAAAATCTCTTTGGAAATGAATGAATTATAAAAGCATCACTTTTCTTAGTCAAAAGTTAGAATATCGCCGGATTTTCAAGAAGACAACACCGTGAATACATCACTTTTATGATATCCTTCGTAATTTTATAACGAATTTCTGATTAATCTCTCAATACAAACTGATTTATCTCATCACTACAAAACACTTATTTCTTCATTATTTGTCGTTTTATACAGACAAATAATGTAATAAAAACTTGTAAAACCTAATCGCATGAAAATGATGAGCAGAATGAGCACTATAAAGTTAGAATATATTAAACATTCGAATTTGTTATTTTGATGTCTGATGATTACTTATTCATTTTGTGGTTTATAAACACTTCTTGTTTTGCAATTATTACATTGTTGAAGCTTAAGTCTTCAAAGATGTAATAATTTGAATTCCATAAAAAATACCTCATTTCTATCTAGAGTAGAAAATCTCTACTGCTAGAAAGGAATCCATATAATTATATCCACGTGATGAAAAACTTTAATCTTATTTGAAAACTAACTGTTTAATGATACTGTTTTCTTATTTTCCTAGTAGGTTCTACATCATGGACTTTCAACTGAATTATATGCAAAAAATGTATACCGCTCAAATTCGCCTAAATTACTGAATTAAATCTTACTTAAATCTATGGCGACATAGTTTATTCGATTGTTAATTTATCAAAAAAGTTCCATTTCATACAATTCTAACTCTTGATATGTGTGAAGTAATCGAAAAAAAAAAAGTGAACAATGCTCCCAATTTTTTTAATCAAAAATTGAAGTTTTTAGGAAATCGTCTTATTTACATCGCTGAAAATTATTCTCAGAGAAATGTAGATGAACCTATTGTCCCAAAATGAACAAAGCAATATTCCTCACAATTCGTACAAGACCAAGTCTCGAAAAAGTCAAAGTAGCAGCATTAAGAGTGTAATAGCAACTATGGCAATGCTTCCATCAATATCATCCAATCATTCTGAAGTATTAATTACTGCAATTGAAATGGTTGCCGAACCGAAACCTTTACTCGCTATTACATTTGCCTGCATAAGTCTTTTGGCACTTTTGGCCAACTGTACATTGCTGATTTACATCATTTATAACAGACTGTATCGGAATTTCATTTCATCCCATTTCATTGCCCACTTATGCATAACAAATGCAGCAACGCTATGTCTCCTAATACCAATGCTCATCTACAATGTGTGGACGGGAGTCAATATTTGGGCTCACAGCAACGTGATGTGTCGCGTACAGGTAATTTATTAATCATGCCGTTTGATTATGCCATTACTTGTTTTCATGGAATTCTTGACAGCTAAATATTAGTGCTTCAGTATTCCAAGTAAGAACAATACTTGTTTTTTTTTTTTTTTTTTTTCTATATCATTTGTCTAACAGCATATATTTGATTCAGGTTTGTTAAATCACTAGTAATTTTGTTTTTGCTTATGGGAAGTAATTACTTCCCATACAAAATTGCACTCGAATCAAAAGTAACTGCTTTAATAAAGTAAAACGCTTCCGAAAAAATCTCAAAAACCTTAATGTAGGAGTTATTATTCATTTGAAAAGTTTCCTTTCTATGAAATAACAAGGTCTTCTATTTCCAAATAGATATATTTGATTCTTATGTGGAATTCTTCAGACAAGATGAGATGAAAAATCTTAGTATATATGCGCGGATTACTCGAAGCTTATCCAGAATTCTTATTAAATGTCCAGAAAAAATTCCTTCATTTGTAGGTGTGAGATATAAATCAGCAAAATAAGTCTCTATACCCAACATTTTGAATCAATTTTTGAGACTAAGAAATTTGGTTTCAGGCTCTACTAACATGTGCTACATGGACCGTGATACATTTCATGGCACTCTGCATAGCCGGCGTACATTTGTTAACATTTGCACGAATACATTACGAACAACTCTTTGGCTTATCACCTAATATGTTGTGTGTCCTTTCCTGGTTGCTAGCTTTTGGTCTAGCACTACCAACAATTACTAATGGACATATTATTATCTACGATCCTTCATTTAGGCACTGCATATGGGGAGACAGGTATAGCCAGCTCCTTTATCTGCTATCTAAATCGATCGATAATACGAGTTTACAATTTTTAACTAGTAAGAAGAAAAGGAAATATTAAAGTGAAAATTTTACAAAGTTTTTGAAATCCTAAGAAACTTCAAGAGATTTAAATGCACATAAAAAAAAAAAAAAAAAAAAAAAAAAAAGATATGAGTTTGTTTTATTCTTCGACTTAACCAGAACTTGCATTTCAGCGACAGCGGCCTTAAATTCTTAACATATCTTTTGATTCTGGGAGTATTTATACCTGCATCACTGGCTTCTTACGCATATATCCGAGTCCTCGGCATACTTTACCACAGTCCAATCGTATTTCAGAGTATTGGCTTGTATAAAAGTCGTTTTCTGGTTTATTCATTTCTATTCAGGTTTGTCAAATTCCTTAAACGTTGTGCTAAAATCCGATTAAACAAGTTGAACTGAGAGAAGTTTTTTCTAGTCCATTCTATCAGCTACCATTCTACGCGATATCGATAGTCAAAGACTGGAGGAAACCGGATTCAACTGTTCCTGTTGTAATGCTATTCCTGGCATTTATGCAATGCTTCATATCTCCGGGTCTTTACGGAGCATCCCTATTTCTCATGAAAGAAGAGGATATGGCGTTAACAGCTCGAGCTCACAAAGCGCCCAACGCTCATCCTCTCACGCAACATTTATGATTTTGTCGATATTTGTATTTAATGCTACCGCATTTAGCTCATAAATGTAGTTCGAATAAACATTACTTACTCATATCAAAAATGTTAAAATCAACCAATTATCAAATATTGAGCAATAATTACCAACAACACTCATATTACGCATAGGTACTTCGACTTTTTTTTGAAAGGAAAGATGGATGAACGAATTTCATTACTTTTCTTAAGACTTTTTAAGAATTCAAATGACGAAGTAATAAAACATGATGAAATCGGTAATAATAATGCAGTATTCAATTTTAAACCATATTAGTTTTAAAAGCAATTATGGATAATAATTGTGAGGATTCTTAATAGAAAACTCTTAAAAAATTCGCAAAAAAGGAAAAAGAAGATAAAAAGATCTGTTAAACTAACCAAAGAAAAAATCCAAATTTAAAACCATTTTAGAAAAAAATAGTACAAAAAAAGATTTCAAAAGCATACTGTAAGTCACTACAATTAATTTGATGGACTCAGAGCAAATGGTAAGCATCATGGTCATTTGTATCATTTTTAAAATAAGCTACACATCATCCGTCACTCAAATATACGTAAAAATAATGCTTTCCACACATTAATTCCGTCCTACATTCAATATTTCAACTTTCTTTACATCTCTATTTTACAAAAAACAACAGCAATAAATTGTTCGTGAATTTTAAGTTCTAAGAGAACTTTATTGAGTTCATGAAATATGCAAACCTGTAAATAATTGAGGAAATTTGATTGGTAATATGACTGCTTCCTTCAGTGCCTCCTTAGCTCCTTCAAGACCGGCAATATCATCCCAACTCACATTCGGTTTTTCCATAACAATGGCACCTGACAATCTTTCTTGTAATTTCTTGTTTTCGGTATCCTTTTCAGAATCTGAATCTGAACCTTTCGCTCCAGAAGCATCATCTTTCACGGCCTTCTTTCGATCACCACCAGACTGTAAAAGGATGTAAAATTTTCTGAATCACTTCCGACCACTGCATGAAATCCAACTGAATACATAAGTCTGTATGTTCGACTGTTTCTGTTGATAGTAGCTAATAATGATTTGGTTGGCAATCATAGTTCCGTTACTGCAAGAACGGTGAAGATTTGATACTGCAGGAGAGAGAGAAAACAGTCATACAGTTTCATATAAGCCTACGAAACAAATCGTTCCATAATATATAAATTCAGAAGGAATATACTACTACAAATTTTGTAATAATCATAAACGTATGAAAAAAATTAAGTATGTGATTAGAATCAATTATATAAATGCTACAGCATCTGGATAAACTAATGTCATCTCACTCAGCCGAAGTGATTCTAATTTCAGTATTCCATTTCAAAAATATGACAGAAATCGGCAAACATATTTTGTGTTGCATTTCAAACTGAAAAACTTATTTACAGGTCAAATATTTCTTGCAGATTTGCTGAAAGATTCATAAAACCATTATCAGCTAATTTTTCATCAACTTTCACTTGAGCACAGAGGAATCATCTCAAATATAAAATATAAATAAATCATTTCATTCAAATCACATCATAAAACTACTACTGAATCCTCGTCAATCAGTCCAACGCACTTTCATTAGCTATGAATACAAAAACAAATTGTAAATTTCAAATGACGATTTGGCAACCAGACCAAATCCGAAAACTTAAAATAATACATTTTACATTGTTTCATTTCCAGTTTCTTTTCATTAGTGAGTAATAGAAGGCGAGAAGAAAGTGTGAAAGATCGATTCGGTTTAAGCATTTAAGTTGCTTCGTCATTCTTCCCAATCACTTTTTATAAAAACATCAATATTACCTTTAGATATTCTTTCACTTTTTCAGCTCGATCCAAGTATGAAGCACAACGTTGCCGAATCGTGTCCTTTTGTTTCTCACTTTGAGCTTCATCTAAATGCAGAAATGCATTACATTCAATTCATAGGAAGGAGGATAGTTCAAGTTATAGTTAAAAGAAAATATGAAGAAAAGCACAACCAAAATATACATCACATAGTATACCGCTGTCAAAAAATTCGATGGAAAGAATAAGCTGATGCCAAAATTGTGTGCCGAAGCTTTACTTCCAAATTACTAACAATAACTTACATTTAATTGCATGAAGAAAATAGTCGATTCCATGTTTATATAATCGTAATGCTTCTGGATAATTTTTTTTTTTGTCTTCCTCTGTTGCCTTTGTTACCAACTCAATTGCTTTCTGCAATACAAGAAAAGGAAATCATTCTAATGAGATAAACTATCTCCTTCCAATCAATATTAATATGGAAATTTATTTAAAATGATCGATATCTGAAGACTGAAAATTGTAAAAGGAATTCCTCATTACATCTGAAAACAAAATATTGATACTTACTTGAAGCGTAGATCCATTACCTGACATTCTGGAAATAAAATAAATGAATCATATATACGCCATATACATTTCATTAACTTTTATCACGAAAGAAAACATGGAAAAATTCATGTACAAAGTTAAAGGAAAAAAAAGTAAATTAAAAGAAAAGGAAAAAATCAATATCAATAAATTTTTCACTGTGAAGAAACAGAAAGTAGGAAAGGACTGAAACAACTGGACAACATGAAGAGTTTTTCTCTCAACTGTGATAGGAACATAGTTATTATTTCTACTTCAAAGTAGGTTATTGCTATGACCTTCTATTCTTTGTTAAGCCACAGCCAATTCATAATTTACTGGTTCTCATTCCCGCCTTCTTTTCCGCTCGAAATTTTAATCCTACTAGCTTAGAAGAGAACGAAAGCAAAACAAGAAAACATAAGAAAAAGTAACAGAAGCCAACTGCCCCAAACAATCGGGAAAAATTTGGTACAAACCGGACCGGTTGGTTTGCTTTGTAGCATTACAACTGAGTCTGAATGAAAATCACTATCTCTTCTATTCTTTATTTTGAAGATTCGGCAAGATGTCTCTGCATGCTGTTTTGCAAATGAATTGCGGGTGTTATGATAATTGTGGTAATTTTGGATAAAAGCTCGAGGAATGTGATATGTGATACGGGATTATCAATGATAAGTTGGATCGCTCTAAACAGGTTACATATTTCGAACGCTTCATTTTGTTAGCATCGGTCCCCTGATAGAATCGATGGGAGGATGACTTTGGCTCCGTTTTGTCACTCATTCCACTCTCTTCATCTCTCAGCATTTCATGTAGAACGAGAAATGCTGTGGTCAATAAATGTCAGAAAGCCGAAGACCAATCGTCACTCCCTTCAGGTCACTCATTTCTTTGCTTCACTTAACTCTCTTAACTACACTTCATCTTTTTGTTGCATTATGTTTTACCAAATGCACCGCTACATTTCACAGTAGCGTGCATTACATTACTTGTCACATTAACATTTTGAGTCGTCTTCTCAAGCTCTGTTTGATAGATGTTATTATACTTGTTGTGCACGTTTCCTTGTACTATGAATCCATGTCATTCTGATCACTCGAGAAATCTCCACATTCTTTTGTTTCATTCGAATCACAATGTTTTTCATGTTTCCTCTTATCGTGAGCAATCTTAATGACTTTCTGATGGCAATTTGATGCATTACAAGCGAGACGAATTTGAGGGATAGGTTCTCTTAGATACGCTCTCTACTCATAACCTCCTAATCATTGGATATTAAAATATTGTTCTTTAAGATAATATTTCTAAGATGCGAATAGTTTTAAGTAGCATTTTCAGGAAATCCATCCTGCATCCAATCAGTCATCGAACGTAGCAAGAGAAAAGTCTTGCTGACATTTCAGACATGTGCATGCACTGCGCGACGTGGCACAGAAGCAATGTCGTGTTCTAATAGCATGGCATATTGAACTGTTCACTCCTTAAATAAGTTGCGGCAGTGTTTGGATAGGATGTTAACTATCATTTATAACCAAGCAGTCTGCCGGTTCCAGAGATTTCAGAAGTTTGAGACCAAATAAGGCTTAAGGAAAAACGATGAACTGACTCGTTTCGTGTTTTTTTCTTTTTTTTTTGTCGATGTGTAATGTTCATATTTCAGGCAGTTGCAGAAACATTGTAGGATATGCTGAGCGATCGCTGAAAATGGATTCTTCCTCGGGACCAGATTAAGCGGGATCGAAGAATATGAGTTGAGGAATACGTCATTTGACTGGTTAGCGAATTTAGCACTTTGCTGAGACACGTGAGAGACGTGCTTGTTGCCAGTAATTAGCCAGTGTTTCAAATTAGCGCCACAGGAGTGGACTCCCATAGCAATGTTCTGATCAGATTATTTGGCCGATATCGAGTCTCTTCAGCCAAGTTTCTCCATTTATCAAAGCACAGCCACTGCATCCATCGACACTGCTGCTCTGTTGCTACTCCAACGCTACGGTGGTCGGAACGGCGATGCATCTAAGGAAAGAGAGTATGTATTGGAAGGAAGGAAGGAATAAAGCAAAAGATAGAAATAGTATTGAAAGGGAGATGAGGAACAGGAATGGAACATACATCACTGTTACACATCCGAGGCAGATTGTAAGAGGAGGAGCAGGAGAATATTTCTTGCAGCTTACTTCTATTTTCTGTCTTGCAGTCTACTCTACTCTCTCATCCTAGTTATTTCATGATCCGCATCTACTTCTGGGCTCTCTTTCTCTCTATCTTTGCAAATATCATACATCACTGCAGCATCTGCGGCAGTTTGTTTTCTATTTCCGTGGATAGCAGTTGCATTACCAACGTCTTCTCCTCTCTCTTTCTGTAAACAGTACCTCGTCATCGTCCTCCTCCTCCTCCTCCTCGTCCCCCTCCCCTCTTCCTCCACGTCTCCCCCGTCACTACGGTCGTCGTCTTTGTCTGTCCTTCTTCGTGTTGGCTTTAAAAATGTTTTCAAAATTGTTCCGGAGAGATTGTTGTCCGGATTGAGAATCAAACAAAAGGTGACATTCATGAATTCTCCATCCTCCGTTCCTTCCCTCTCCCACTATTACTCATCACCTTGCGTATTATTACTATTTACTCTGCAGGAGTGATCGCTTCAAAGATCTTTGAAAGAAACGCCGCATTTGCATCCTTGGCGACATTGTCAGGATTTGCGACATTGACGCGTCATTAAAGACGCAACGCGATGCGACTGATGGGGTGCATGGTAGGACACTCCTCAGCAGTCGGTGATGAGGAACGCGAGCAACGAAAGGTTTGCTTTTATCTATTATAAACATTAATCATGTTTGCTATTGCTCACATATTTGCTTCAATTCGGAGAATGCTTTGATTCAGTTTATCGACTGTCCTTGACACTTTCACACACTTTTATATCAGGTCTCTTTAATCGCTACATTCCATATTGGTCCATTACAAGAGAATAACTTTCAGTTGTCGACCATCTCTTATATAGATATAGAGATCCCCTTGTTCTGATAATAAGGGTCTGTCATTTTCATTATTTACCTTGATTTTCATTTCTTGTAAATAGCATCTCATCTGAAACCAACTTATTGTCGCTTTGTTCCCCGATACATAATAACTCAATACTGCTAGATTATCGAAAGAAAATGCAACTTAAATTTGATGGGAACATAACATCGGTCAAAGTTTTAATTTATCTTCACTGGCTATTCGCTACTTTGATAATTGAATATTCTGGAATTGAACTTATGGAGTGATGCAGTTGGATGATGCGTAAGAGAATGACTTTCTTCATTACATCTTTTAATCTTTCTCATCATTAATAATGTTTGCTTTAAGACCAGTTTCTCATTTATTATTCTTCACTTTTAGTTTTAGCTTCGAAATAGTTGGTTTTTTGCTGGTGAGTGTGGAATGACTTTGAAGACGGAAATATGGCTTCCGGAAGATCTTTTATTATATTTTCCCATCTCTTTCTGTCTTTTTGGATTGGCAGACTGTAAGCATAGAAATATGATCTTGAGTTAATCCCTGTGGATTCAACGATTCTTCGAACAATTTCGCAACTTCAAGGAGCAGAGGAAGTTCGAAATTTCAAGAGATAACCTTTGGAAATAGTGTCCTTTTTCTTTTTAAATTTTATATAAAACCCTGCGGAATTATTACAGAATATTCAAACTTCTGAAATAGCTTTTTTTTTTTCTTTTTTTTCATAAAATCCATCAAGTCAGGCTAAATAATTATTTGTAATGAAATGGTAACGAAATGTTTCGAGTTTTGCAGTTTAGTTTAAAACGTTTCTTAATTCACTTAAAGGATTCCTAAATAATTCTCTTAAACGTAATTTTGATTCTTCTGAAGTAGTTTGTTATATGCATAATAATGTAAAGGTGCGCTTGAAGTTCTAAAAGATGGGTTGCTGGGCTATCCAGTTATCGAGCTGCAACATTATTTCACCATAATAAGTTCAAAAATTATGTAGTTCTGGATTCTTCCCTCCTTCTCCAACTAGTGATTATTCTGTATTTTAACGGATGTTGAGGAAGCATAACTTTGAGAAAATTAGCTGCAGAACGCTCATATATCTTACCCCGTTCATTATAAAAAATATTCTATTATGACAATCAAAAAAATCATGTAATTAATTTGAAATAATTGGTCATATCCTTGCAATATTGCTGATGATGTTTTGTTTTGACACTGTGGATTTCTTATTATGTCATTAATGAGACGGTCAATAGTATCCATGTTTTGATATGGTGATGCTAAATGTTATTTGATATTTGAAAATTTTCTTGCATTTTTCTGCTGAAAAAATTTTTTTTTCTTCTATTCTCAATAATAATGGAGCTCATTTTCATATAGGTATAACTAAGAACTGTAGAATCCATATCGAAAAGAATAAAAAATAAAATGAAAATTTCAAAGTCAGTTCTCACTCGAATAGTAGAAACAAATTATTTTAGCATATCTATTATATTTCTAAATTGACATCTTGCCAACTGAAATTTAAATTAAGAGGTTTTCAGTGTTTAAACGTTTCTTCACACTCTTAGGTAGTTTGAAGCTTCAGGAATCTGTAGTCTTATGGAAAGGTTTTCACAAAAAATATGTAGACTTTACTTTTTTTTTTGATTTGCACTTTTTTTCTTTTTTTTTTTTTTTTTTTTCTTAAAATAGTTGTGCAAATGAACATTCCTAATACGCAGTACTTTCATTGCTTCTAGTACTGTACTTTATAAATTTCTAAAATTAAGGTATGGCTTTCCATTTTTTCTCACGTATTACCTATGTAGCTATTTTTTCTTGAAAAGTCAATATGTTTTTCAGGTATTCCATACTTTTTCTTTTTGCGCACTGTTAGAACAGTATCAAATCTAGATTTTCCATAAACTAGAATAAAAGGTTTTTGAGAAATTCCTAATTCTGAGTATTCAATATAATGTATAACATTGAACAGAGAGAGATGTCCTGCGATGCTGAAATATTTTAAAAAATGAAAAAAAAGCAAAAATAAATAGCAAAAGTATGGTTGTTCACTAGATAAAAAATAGAGATGTGTGTATACATAAGTGGGCTTGTTTTCTGTTACTAAAATTATTGCAGATAGCTGGCACACCTTGAGATTTTTACTGTGTACTATTAATTCATGTATTGCTCTTCTCTTCATTTTATATTGTATCCTTCTCTTTACCATCTTTCCTTCCTGTCTTTCACAGTTATAATTTTAGGATTTTTTTTTTATTTCAAAAAAAAAAAAAAAACTTTTCTAACTTAAAACTCTAACTTTTTGATTGGAGTTGTCTCAGGTCAAAGAATAATTAGATGATTTATTTTTTAGTAAATTGGATCGAGTGAAATTTTACAAGATTTCTGCAGAAAACTTGCTTTTACATTTTATTAAGAGTTTTTGTAAATTCATTTTTCTGCTGCATAATAATCTATAATATAGAAAAGTAATCAGTTATTGCGATGCGTCAAAGAAGTTCGGATCTTATCCCTGCCAAATGTTTATCTGGGAAGAGTGAGTTTTGTCCGTTTGTATTGAACTTAAAATCATATCAAGAATCACAGAAGTTTGTGTTAGAAGATTTGGCAGGGATGTAATTAATGTAAAGGTTTCTGTTCATGCGAGTCATCATTTGTATATTATTTTCGAATAGTTTTGCTATTAGTTTGGAGAACTTTTCCTACTTAGCTGATCTAAATAATAGATATTTAATAAAATGAATTTTTGCTCAACTTTATTGTTTGATGTTTATGATCAGATGAACAATATGGTCCGATCTTCCACTGTTTTTGGAAACTGGATTTTTTATTTTCCAAAAAAAAAAATTCATATAAACTTACTATTTGAATTTATTGCTTCCTTTGTAGAATTAAAAACTTTTAGATTGTATCAGTTGTTTATTCGCTTTTTAATTGATTGTGACATGTTTTTATTTTTCCATATCACTATGTGATCGTCTTTGTCTTGCATTTGTTGATTTACTGTTCTCTTGCAGTCCTCGAAATTTTGTTGCTTCATGTGACATTTCTTACGAAAATAGTTGTTAATGCATTCCGTGCAAAAATTGGTTAGTTTTTTGATTGATTCATTTGAGCTGTTTTCAGTGAGTTTATTTGTATGCAAATTATATATACAATATATGTACGAATTTCGTTACATTAGGTTTATTCTAATATTTGAAAGATTCATACTGCTGCTGTCTACTTGGAATGCATATGGAAATGGTGCTGCATCAGATTTGAGAGAACATGCACTCTAAATTGCGGGAATTTCTATGCTTTATACATCTAGAATGATAGACTTAGTGTCTGAGAGTATGCTGCTAAAAGTGTGTTTGCGTATGTTTCCATTTGTATATGCATGTCAACGAAGTTTAGCAATAACAGTAACAAAGTAGTATCGCATTTTAGGACGATAATACAAGATTTGGATAGCAACATATCTTTCAATCGATTCATCTTTTTTTTTACAAAATGGATTAAAAAATTTCGGTTTTCTGTTCAATGAATAGGTGGTAGTTTTTAGCAGTTAGTAACGTAATAGTTTGAGATAGTCTTGAAGGAAATCAGTCAGAAGGGAGAGGAATGGAAGAGAAAGAAAGAAGTTAGGCGAATAGACCAAGAAAAATAAGAAGACAAAGAGGAACAACAAGGACAGAAGGGTGAGCTATTTTTAACTTAAAAATTAGTTCTTCTTGCGGACGTTCCGTTGCTATTTTTAGTGAGACGAACAGCTGAACAAACATACATACAACATAACACATCATTTCGAAGTCCTTCTGAATGATTCAAAATGGGTGTGCAGAAAAACCAACGTTTTTCATGCAAATTGGAGAGTGTGTCTTTCTTGATTTGAAATGAGTAGATGGAAGTTCAATAGCTAAAGTGTGATGTAATCCTATTATGTACAAACGTATGATCATCCATGAGTACTCACTTTTTGCTCTTCCTTCCTCCAGCACATATGCTTCTTTCTTTAAAAAGAAAAAAAAGTATAACATCGACTTTTCATACCGATCTTTTTTCACTAAATTCAATTTTTGGAACTCGTTATTGCTTGAAGTTTTGACTTTGGCTCTCTCTTATTCTCTCAGCAGCCGCTCTCTATCGATTTAAAAATGATAAAGGGTATTAATTTTTTTTGTCACCAAATTGATTTTAAAATCGATCATTCTGGCACTGAAGATAACGGATTTCCAAAGATTATTATTATATTCAATAATCTTTCAATAAAGAAAATTTCAATTCTTTTCACTAAATAAGCTAGAAGGGAAGAAAAAAACATGATAAGTCCGACAGTCGAACTATAAACATGCACTTCATTTAAATTCACTGAACCACGAATAAGAAATTTGATATTCCAGATTGACAATAAAATCATGAAGATGCTCTTAAAATATATTGTGGTGCTATAAATGCATCATCCAGCGTAATATCACAAAGAATATGACTGTTGATGATGATAAAGTTACATCGGATTCAAATTCTTTCACATGTTATTCAGTAAGCACCACATTATGAAATCGTGCTAGATTTAAAACCTGAAGATAGCGATTTTGGATTAAAAAAAATTTGTTCGAAAATTAAAATGTAAAAGCCACTTCAGTTCTCTTCGAATTTAAGCATTTCCCGGATGTGAAACTTGAAGATATTAGTAGCAAAATCATCCAAGTTAGCAAAGCTGTATTTGGAACTGTTTGTAATGCAACTATATATACAGTACTCATATGCACAGGAACTGATCAGACTTACAAATCTTTTATTGAAATAAGCAGTCGATTAAATTCAACCAGGAATGGATTCACTTCTTTAATTGTTTTTAAATAACTTTTCTCCATCTTTCTCTGGTTCTGGTGATAGCTATCTAATGTTCATTTTATCTCATATTTTTAATAGAAAAAATATTCGAGCTACTAGAACACTAATATGGAATGTTTGATCAAGATAACCACTAAGATGTATTAGGACTGTATTGATAAAGTATATTATGAATCCAAACTTAACACGGCAAGTAACCTAAGCTTTACTGACAAAAATAAAAGTGCCATGTTGCACTTTATAGGGGATATTTTAGGCTCTCCATTTGCTATATTTGCATCTGTAATCATGGTATTATTCCTGCTTTCATTCTTAATTAAAATTCATTTTTAATTTATCTCTTGTGTAGCTATGCAGATCGTATTCCTCATTTTTTTTGTCTAGTGGCACCGTTTGTTCAAATGGAAAATAATTTATTGCGTAAGGTCTAAGAAATATAGCTGAAACCTTATCACAATCGTTGAAAAAAGAATTTTCATGAGACGGAGAGAAAATAAATTCGGTAAATTTAGTCTATATATTTGAGATTTGTTAGAAAGTGAGCACAAAGATCATTAGTAGAATTGCGCGGTAACTATTGCGTTTTCGATGTGTAAAACTTTATGATAATCTGATATGTCAGGTATTCATCTCCTAAGAAAATAACATGCTTGCACGAAATTAGAGTGGGGCAGTTTGGGGAAAACAAAGAGAATGATCAGTATATATTCTATTCTGAAAATATTTCATTTGTTTCTGTAATATTTATTTCGGAATATCAAATTTTTACCACTGGATTTGGTGTCTTGTTATGTTTTTCATATTTTAACATTGTTGTCTTACCATGAGCACTCTAGACTTATCATACTGTGTTCAAATTTTACTCAACTCTTGAGGCTTTTAATCAATACATTTTCAGATTAATAAGCAAATTGAGGAGCAGTTACAGAAAGATAAGCAATTGCTTCGAGCAACTCATCGGTTGTTGTTACTCGGAGCTGGAGAATCCGGTAAAAGTACCATTGTGAAACAGATGAGGATTTTACATATTAGTGGTTTTAATGATAAAGAAAAAAAGGAGAAAATCAGCGATATTCGCAAGAATGTTCGTGACTCCATCGTAGTTAGTTTGTTTATATTTATTCTGTAGCTTACCTTTTTTGACATTCCGTGTCGAAATATGGAAGTGAATTTGGAACTTTGCTACAAAATAACTTTATTGGGTGGGAATACATATTCTTAATATTTTTCGAAGGATTTTGTTTAATTTTTTTGCTTTTTTTTTTCTTTTCTTTTTTTTTTCTTTTCTTTTTTTTTTTTTTTTTTTTTTTTTTTTTTTTTTTTTTTTTTTTTTTTTTTTTTTTTTTTTGTCGATTTTCAGGCTTAAAAAAATGGGTTAAAAATCTTTCATTTCTGGGATTGGTATTAAGACCTTTGTGTTTATCGATGGGAATCTTGAGGTCTTTATATTTATTGCAATGGATCTTAAAGTGTTGGGATGCCATTTTTATCCAGAACTATAGGTGATATTAAAAGCAATGTCCGAAATCGAGCCGCCAGTGCAACTGGACGATCGTGCAAATGCTCCAAGCAGAGATTATTTATTGTCGACTTCCTCTGAACCTGATTTCGATTTTCCTCAGGTTATTGTTGTTCACTGCTCATATCATTTCCGTAATTGTTTTTGAAATCAGTTATATGATTTTTGGCGACAAAGTTTTGCTAATTTAATTTTAAATCGTTTTAAGTTTTATCTTCCAGGTGTTCTATGACCATGTTACGAAATGCTGGACCGATCGGGGTGTACAAGCTTGTTTTGAAAGAAGTAATGAATATCAGCTTATCGATTGTGCCAAATAGTTAGTTTTGTTCTTTTGCTTTATGAGGACTATAATGTCATGTTTAACCGGTTGATGCATCATTCTGCTTTCAGTTTCCTGGATAAGATCGGAGATATTCGGCAGAACGATTACAATCCATCTGAGCAGGTTGGTCAAGTCATTTGAAAAATTTTTAGATCTTTACATTTTCCAGATCTTTGATTTTCGAATGTCATTTCTTCCTATCTAGTGTCCTCGAAATGAGGGACGATTTAAATAATTTCTGAATTGTGTAGATCACATTATCGCCTCTCTTTTTCACTGAAGAGAGTCATAGGCATTTCGATAAAATGTATGAATTTTTTTATCCAAATTGCAGGATATATTGCGTTGTCGTGTAATGACAACAGGCATTTTTGAAACGAAATTTGAAGTAGATAAAGTACGATTTCAGTAAGTTAAATTCTTGTAATTTTTAAATGAAGTGTTTTCTCTTCTTAATTTTTTTTTTTTTTTTTTATGCGAAAAGGAAAATCTAGAGAATTTATTTCTTTACATGCAGCACCACCATCGCTGAATTCCACAAAGACGACAATTATCAGATACTTTAATTAGTGAAGTTCCAGATATTAAATTTTATTTCAACGCAATACCACTTAATTTTGAAAAATTTCCGTGAAATCAGTAGAAAAAAAGTACCTCATGGATTTGGTATGATTTTTCGATAGGAATTTGGTGAAGAAAAAAACTGTTCATGATCTTTTTTTTTTTAAATTTTGAAATCTTTTTTTTTTTTTTTTTTTTAAATTTTTAAATGCTTTCAGTATGTTTGATGTTGGTGGGCAACGGGACGAGCGTCGCAAATGGATTCAGTGTTTCAATGATGTAACAGCGATTATATTCGTATGTGCCTGCTCATCCTATAATTTAGTATTGTGGGAGGATGCAACACAAAATCGACTTAAAGAATCCTTATCACTATTTAAAAATATTTGGAATAATCGATGGTTAAAAACAATTTCTGTAATTTTGTTTCTAAATAAGCAGGTTTGTCGCACTTATTTTACTATCTTCTATCCATTTGGACCGGAAAGAAAAAATTGTAATTTTGATAGGAGCAGCCGAAACTCAAAAAAAAAAAGATGAGAAATAAGAAAAATGAAATATATTAATACGTGAAGAATCATTCCTGTCAGATTTTTTTAGCCAGAGAAATTCGTTTCGTTAGCTGATGTATGAAATTAGCATGATTAAAGACTTAATGTTTAGTCTCACTACTGCTATTAAGATGCTCTTCTGAAAAAATTGAATTAATAATTTTTACAGGATTTGCTAACTGAAAAAATCAAATCAAGGCGGCATCCATTAAAGAGTTATTTCCCAGAATTCGCCAATTACCAGTTACCTGCTGATGCCACCTATGATGCATCCGATGATCTTGAAGTTGTTAAGGCAAAGTATTTTATCAGGGGAGAATTCCTGGTAAGTTTTTTCAACTTTTTTAAGCCTTAGAACATCGTTCTTCTTTATCTTATTTACCAGTTACCTGCTGATGCCACCTATGATGCATCCTTTTTTTTTTTTAATCTCTTTATTCAGAAATATTTCTCTAGAGAGCAGCTATCATACAATTACAAAAAAAAAAAAAAAAAAAAAAAAAAAATCATAGAAATAGGTAAATTAGTTTCATGATAGTTAGAAACTGGAATTTACATTAGATCTTAGGGCAGTTTGCATTTCAAACCATTTTGGGAAAAACTGAATTAAAAATCTCGATCTTTTACTTATAATATTTCGGATTAACTCTGTTTACATTTTCAGCGAATCTCGACAGCAGCTGGTGATGGGCGCCATCACTGCTATCCACACTTTACTTGTGCCGTGGATACTGAAAATATTCGACGTGTATTTAACGATTGTAGGGATATTATTCAGCGTATACATTTGCGTCAATATGAACTGTTGTAGGATATTTGGTTCTCTCTCTCCTTTTCGATAAGCCTAGGCTAAGCGGGGCTTTTTTTTAATGGTATTTATTTAGTT
>KZ269977.1:2059401-2074978 GCA_002249935.1 Onchocerca flexuosa | reverse complement strand
TTTTTTAATGGTATTTATTTAGTTATTTCTGGCACTTTTTTTTTTTTTTTTAATTTCAATTCACTCATGGACTGTTCCGAATTTTCATCTGTAATCTGTCTGTATGCGTATATATATATATATATATATACATATATATATATATATATATATATAAATATATATAAATATATATATATATTTTATATAGTGCATCTTTTTTTGCATATGCCTAGTTTTCACCTTTTTTTTTTTTTCTTCAACGATTGCTTTTGGTAGATTTGAAAAAATTAAGTTATTGCTGACTGAACGAAGTTTATCGTATCTCAAAAGTAATGAATGATATTCGCGAGCAAATGGAGATGAGCCATAAAATTGATCAAAATTTGGATCATTAAGATTTATATGATAGAGTGTAGATCCGGTGAGTCCGACTCTTTGTCCTTTTTTTTCTTTCTTGAAGAAAAATCTTATATCGTTATTTGTTGCTTCTTTGTATTTCTACTATTAATGATGAGTTCGAATTTATGATTTTGTTTCGATTGGATTTTTTTATATTTGTGATGCGAAGCCTCGCACTGCCTTTGGCGTTTTTTACGGGAAAACTTCGATAATATATTACAGTTGAACTGTGCTGTCGTCATCATTATCACCGTCGAAACATTAATTTATATATTACTTTACTATGAGAAATATTAGCAGTGATATCTTTGTCCCAAGTTTTCAGGTCTTGTTCACTTTTTTATTCGATTCTCATAACTCGTAACTAGGCGCACAATTTTTGCTCATAAAAATTTTCTTCCGAGAAGCATGGAAAATTTTTTAGATAGTTTGTTAGGTTTTAATTACTTATCGGTTTGCAATAATTTTTGCACAGGACATTTTTCATCTTCAAATTTTTCTCTTTACACCAAGTATAGAACATGAATTATGTAGAGTAATGTAAAGTACAGTTCAAGGTCACTGTGATATCTGATATTACTGTTTTTGTCTTCCGAACCATTTCGATAGTACGGCTGGTGCTATGCTTTACGGTTAGAAAATGATTATCAAACTACTTCTTTGTTTCACAGAATTCTTTGCTGAAGAAAGAGTATCATGTCCAATGAAATTTTATCAAATTCCGATTTTAACTCCTGGACAGACCTCACCAGCTATTTTATATTGTCGCTCAACATATTCATTTAAAATTTGAATCAGCTTGACTCATATTTCGCATATTACTTATATTTTCCTTATTGTTATTATTAGCGTATTTCCTATCCATTTTTTTGCCAGAAACAGAAAATTATTGCAATAGCTTTTTTTTTTAAAAAAATTTGTCTGCTTTTTACGCGGTCTCGTTATATCCTGCGTGCTCATATCTTAAGCGAATGCTTTAAAACTTTTTTATTTCAAAAAAGACTGCTAAAAACGACTGCTCAAAACAACATTCACTTAGTTAATCATGATAAAGAAAATGTGGGTTCTTGCAAAGGTTAGGTAGAAAATTTGTGTTTTGAGCTCGTTTTCATGCAAATTTCTTTAATAAAGCTGTTATCTGCTCCAACTTCCTTTACTTATTCTATCATTTATCTTCCACTTCCTCTTCTTTTATATGTGCTTTTTTCATTCATTAAAAACTTACGGTTTTAAAATGGAATAGTAACCGTAAAAGAAACTTCAAGCAAGATTTTTCAAATTATATCACACATATTTTCCACTCTCGACTTATTCTATATTTCTGAAATACTTCATTCGAATCGAAAAATTTTTGGTCTTCGAGTATGTGCTCAAGATATAAATTAGTATTCTTCTCTCGAAGGCATTGTTCTTGAATAAATATTGATTATACAATTTTAATTCACATTCTTTGGAATGGTGGAAGTCCAGAAAAGCGTGTGTTATAACACAAATGAAAATGGTTGTTAGTTTGCATTGATGGTGTTTTGTCATAGTTTGCTTCGAATAGTCACATACTGATATATGTTTCACATTTGCTTGAGATAGTCACATATGACATTTGCGCTTCTTTTTTTCCTTTGGAGGATTATTCAGAGCAGTATGGTTTATAATATTCATATGATTTCATTTCAAAAATATTTTCTTAGTTATTCACAATTGTCGCACGTGACGATGTCTTTATGTTTTTCAAATTTTTTTTAATGTTATTTTCGTAGCAGTTCGGGTAGTTCTTGTTATAGAATTTAATAGAAGGGCGAGTTGATATTATTTTTATATGCCTAAACGACAAATCACATTCGAATTGGCTAATGTAGGATTTTAAAACATAAAGATCCCAATTTTCAATATTTCATTATTCTTACAGATTAAAGAAGTATTGGAAGCATGAAAAGTTTTTCCAAGGCCGTATTTTAATCATTTAGCTAAGTTATCTTCCACACTGGAGATTGAATGAGACTGAGAAGAGAAATGGATATTTTGAAATTGTCGTTGCTTTTTTTTATTGTTTCGTATTTTTCACTATTATGTGTTAATTTGACATTTTTTATCAATTATTATTATTGTTTTAATCTGTTCATATGAAAGAAATTGATGTTTTTTGAAAGAACAAGAAATCATTATCATGATTTTATATTTGGATAAAACTGCTTCATTATTCTAGCCATCTCACATTTAAAAAGATCGCTAACATCTTGGTAAAAATTCCAATAATCTTAGTGCTGTCCATATATTAATTCTGTACTTCTTTTCATACAAATACAAAATAAAAAAATCCGATAATTATAGGACTTCTATAATGAACGAAAATTCCTTGTATGTTCTGTTTATTAATTGCAGTAGTGAAATAATGAGAAGCATGCATTTGAATTTCCCGTTTGTATTTGAACTTCAATATTTCTAATACAACAAGCATTCATATGATGAAAGATGCGCTTGAAAGAACATTGGTCAAGCTCTGTTGAACAGTCAGATAATTTGCGTTTTGAAAACGAAAAAAGCGGCTCTGGAGATCTGGAGCTGTTAATTTCATTTATTTGCTTGGTTTTCTTGCAGCATTAACAAGGAGGTCAAGATAGCTAAGTTGTCAGAACTTGGAAGATCAGAATTTGAATTTGATTTCTACTGCAGTAGGAAAAGCTGGATATTCTTAGTATCTGCTTTTCTTCGCCATAACAAAATCGTTCCCGGAATGTATTTGTTTTTTTTTTTTTCTTTTTTGATGTATACGGTAAGGAAGCGGATTTGATATCGGCGAAAGGATGTTTGTGCTTAAATAGATGTAGTATTATAGAAGGATGTATTAAATGCACTATTTGTAAGTAAAATTTAATTAGATCGATTGTCTCCTTGGTAACGCTCAACTGTTGCGGTGTGTGATGATTAACGGAGAAAGGCACTGTTTTCTGACTGCGAATATCTGAATTATCCGTCTTTTCATTTCCATCATCAAATTCCTCAGCATTGCTTCATTATTCATGTTGCCTACTTCCTATGCATCATCTGAATTCATCAACTTTCTTGATCTCATCTCATCAATATTTCTCATCGATCTTTTTTGGATCGTAAGAAAGCCATCCATCTATTGTAAAAAAACTGAAATATTCCATGCTATGAATATATAGATATTTCCCAAAACGTGAATGCATGCGTTGTCTACTTGCAAAACAAAACCCAATACTATGTATCTTTATTATGCAAATGTATGAAGCATGGATTCTTTCATTGTAATTTGGTATAAGTATGAATGCCATATTAATGTAATGTGACTGTGACAAAGAAATCGAGTGAATTCCTTTTCCTTGTCATTGATTTTTAAATTTTCATAATGTTTGAAAAGTTTTTTTCGAAAAAAATAAACAATCAAATACAAAGATGATGCTCTTCAAGCACATATCATCAATAGATCATTTTAATCGTAAAAAAAAGAAAGAAAAAACTAGCTGATTAAAAATAACTGATTTGAATCAATAAGTAAATACGATCGAACTAATCAATTTAATTGGAAATGTACTTAATAAGAATGACTAGAAATTGATATCGCCATTAAGAATGAATTTGCCGTTTATAGCTGGTGATTTTTGCTATGCAGAACAACTTATGACTCTGGAAATAACAAGTTCAGCTTTTTAAAATTTAGAATTTATTAATTGTAAGCTTATATTATGCCATGCAGAAACTTCTTGAACTTTTGCAAATTATTTTCGCTAATTTCATACGTTAGGAATTAAATATTTTAATAGAAAAGGTAAGTTCAAAAGACATTGATGAAAATTGAATAAAACTTGAAAACTATCCTTCACAAACATTTGTTCATTTAAGAAACCTATCAGAAATGCGATATAGCATTTTGATGGTTAATATCATGGATTCACTCAGAGAATTGATATGCAACTGTTCTCGCATTGCAAATATAAAAGGAATGCTTCAATAAAATTTTGGATAATTTTTTCCTATGCTACTTGAAGTTTAATAAATTTTTAAAACTTGGGAGAAGTTAATATTTGTACACCACTAATTCCATTTGTATCCGAATGCTTCGGTATTAATAGTCGGTTCAGTTGATGTTGAGACAGCAGACTAGAACATGTTTAAATCATTTATTAAATACAATAATTAAATTAACCTTAAACTGATTGGATAGTTTACTTGTCCAAATTTAAACCAATATGCTTTCGTCATCAACTCTGATGTGTAAAGTGAATCGTTTCAGCCGAATAAAAGAATTAGTTACTGATATAGGATTTAACAATAGAACTTAGCAATCAGTAAGGGCTCTACGGTGACCATCAAAATAGCAAATACTTTTTACCTATTCTAAGTTACTTTTCTAAATTGATTTTAAACAGTTTGTCATACTGTAATTAAAATCCCAAAACAAATTTTTAAATTCTTTTGCAAATAATTTTGCATGAGAAATTTTCAAAATTAAATGTAATCTTCTAAATCAATTGTAAGGAAGTTTTAAAATTTTTTGATAAAAATAAAAAAAGGTATTCGGCACAAATGTCATGCTATAACATTGCGAATTGTAGATTCAAGTATTTAATTTTTACTCTGACTTTACGGCTCAGGCAACAATTCAAAATTCTTTCAACAAAGAATGAGGGAAAAAAAATTTTGTTCTTTTTATATAGAAATTATGTAGAAATAATCTCTTGTCTTGAGAGTTACACAAATTTTAAATTTTAAATAAATATTTGCTTTAAATAAATATTTGTTGCAGGAAGAATAAGTTTTGACTGCCGATCATCGAAATAGGAGAGGAAAAGGAAAGGCCAACGCTTCGACGTGTTCTTGATCCTTTTGATTTCGCCGCTTCGTTCGGCTTTCCTTCCCTCACGTGAAACGCAAACTGGATGAACGTCCTTACGGAAACTCAAAGCTGACCAGGTGGAAGACTTGTGATTTTGTTGTTTATACGTTTTCAACAACAGCAAATCCGAGCTCTCCACCCGGAGGCATTCCCGACAAACTTTATTAGTTGTTAGAATTTCATTTGTTCGTTTAGGATTTAAATGTCAATTTAGTTCACTTTATTTTCGTGATTCGTAATCATAACAAAACTCTTTCTCTAAATCGCTTGACTGATCAATGGAAATCCAATTCTTGACTTTAACTTTGCAAATTGCTTGACTCCATCGCCTTTCTCACAACTCTCTCGTTTATATCGCATATGAACATTAGGGCTATTAATATCATTGTTTTGTTTATTAACTATCTTCTTTTCTGAAATAACTGACCTCTCTTCGCATTCATTAAATCATTGATGATTTGCAAGTTTTATTCCGTGCATTGCTGGTGAATAATGAAAATTGGAATTCAACCGCTAGATACGAAAGTACATATTGTGATTAAATTCCAATTTTGTTCCTTTTGACATTACATTTCCACAATCCGATCAATGATCTTAAATTTAAGCCAAGTAAAATGACTCCGTTAGACACGTTGCTTTCCATAACTTGGACAAAATCTTCACATCGATGCTGCATATTCTAAAGATTTTAAAACGAAATTCTTGATAAGTTTCAGAATGCAAATGATTCCGACTTTTCTTAATGAAGCAATCAAAAGATAGAACTTGTCATCAAATAACATAAGCGCTAGGATACGTGACTGCATCATTGCATCTTTCTCTCCAAATTTTACATTTTTGAGCATAGCTTTGAAAAGGTAGTAATAATTTCAAAGAGAAAAAGTGGCCATAGAAATTGAGCAAATACGATTAGAACAAACTAATCAATATTGCATTAATCTAACAAATATAAAATGACCATTGTACTTTTATGATTACAGAGCTCTGTAATTAATAGTTGCCTAATCTGTGTAGCGTTAATTCCTTCATTCCTCTTTGTCTCACACTACAAAAGAATTACATCCTCGATATTCTATTCTTTTTCCTTCATTTTTAATTCTTAATGCTGAAAAGCTACGGTGAGTAGAACACATTTATTCATTCAAGTTAAATATGAAGGATTTAACAACCATCCAATAAATTTTATATTCTTCAATGTAGGATAAATTACGAGTCAACAGAAACTTATTACTATGCATAGCTGGTTTTCAATTTTGAGCAAACACAAGCGGGTCGACAATTGGTAGCGCGTCGTCGTCTTGGTGTGACACGTTCGGCAGGGGACGATTCACTAGTTGAATAATGTACAGTGATCAAATTTTCTAGTGTTTCCAACATTTCTTCCATATGTTCAATTTGCTGCTGCGTTATGCATGGCTCACCATTCGGGAACGTACGCTCCAATGCAGCGCAACGTCGCATTTCAACGACGCACGCATTTACACAACCAATAAATTGCGATGCATGCCGCGTAAATTCAACACCTGTAATGTAATTTGAATAAAATATAGGTTCACTGACAGTCTTCCAAAAATTAAATTATTGCCAAATTGGATTAAGAGCTTAAATGGAACATTAGGATCAACAGAATTCCAATCATTCACTGCAACCCAATACTATGCAAAGTCTCATAAAATAAATTAAAATAATTTTGTGTTTAGAATTTTAATGATTTGCCTACTGAAACAAAGAATTTCTAATGATTTGCCTATTGAAAGCAAATTAGTAGTCGGATTGATAAAAAAAAGGCTTTTAGCATAAATCAAGCCATACAGTCATATGTGTAAAAGAATGAAATCAAAGGAATGATTAAAGACTTTAGAGATTATTCAATGAAAAGTTTGATAGTAATATAATTAGCTCGGAATTTTTTTATTTCCAACATACTTTTTAAATCATATTTACCTTCATGACGAAGTTGAGGTAAAATGCAGCTTTTGGCTGCTTCGCAAGATCTAATGCATGCCCTACCAAATGTATCAACATCATTCCGAAGTTGCAATCCATCTTGTCCCGTACCAATACATTGCACTGCATTTCGAAACTGCGCCAATTGTACGTTGGAATCATGTACCAGCTTAAATATAATGATAAATTGATTAAACAACAAGCAATATGTCGAAATGATTCTCTTCTTACCAGATATATGATTAAATCCTTCTCCAACTTACCAAATATCAGCCATACTAATCTCTTCCTATCTTTGCTCGGTAGTAATTACGATTATGACTTCTCTTTCATATTTCATTGTAAATTTCATTCAGCTATTACCCCATCAATGCTAATTATCATCAGAATGATATGATCAAAAAAAGGAAGAAAAATACCTCTTGCAGTTTCCTTACACTTGAGAGAGAATGTTGTCGTAGCTTGTAGGCCATTCAGTGTCCGAAGCAATGACAACAATGCTGCTGTCTGATGCTACTACTGCTGTTGCTGCTGCTGCTGTTAATGATGATGATGACGTTTCGAATCATCGAGCTTATCTTATCGATCGCCAGAGAAAGCATTCTCGCATCCTGGCAATAGTAACAGCAAAAGCATCATCGTTCTTCGGTGAAATTCGAAAATGACTGTTCCGGAATGACTTGACTCATAGCATTCCTTCCCTTCCCTACCTCGCAACCTTTTTCATCTGCTCATGCTCACCATGATAATTCGTCTGAGCAAATTCTCAGATGTGTTCTATGAGAAGTTTTGCAGTTAAAGTATTAAAGTGGTGAAATAAAATACCTACTAAAGTAGTAAAATATCCTCTATTCAATGCTCGATATTTTTATCAGACCAACTGACATCTTCATCAACATTAGGCCTTCTATTGGTTCTCTTACTGTTCACTGCATTTCCCATGCGGTTCCAATATTTCAAAATAAAAGGTAAACTTAAATCTGAAACTTACGCAAATTATAATCTCAGTTATAATCTTAAGGCTATTTTTTCATTTGTAGTGTAGGAAAATGATCATAAAGATAGATGACGAAATATTTGGAATGTCTTTCTTTAGATGGCATAATACTTCGGTCGAAATGATCGAATGATGGCCAATTTCAAAATTGTAAATATAATATACCACAATGAATAACTTCAAGAATTTTACGAAAATGCACTCAGAAAAAAAAAAAAATAACAACAACAAGCAATGAGCAGACATAAAATCATCAAAATATACAAGTGAAAATTTGGAAAAATTACACATTTCAACAGGCAACGGCATTGCAAAATTATGAAGAAAGATATCTATAACAAGAACAGAAAATGGATTCCTATCTTAAAGAAAGAGAATGCTTGTTAATAGACAATGCTTTAAAATATAAATATATCACTTCATATGTACTTTTCATGAATTTTCAAAAAAAGTGCCGTTCCATATTAATTATTTACGAATGATGCAAAAAAAAAAAAAATAAAAAAATAAAAAATAAAAAAATAAAAAAAAAATAAAAAAGAAACAAAGATTTCCAAAACAAAAAAGAATAATTTTTTAGTTTAAACATTTGGTCTTGCCAAGTGTAAATTTATCTACACACATAAACATCCTAAATATTGAAGACAAAAACTGCTGATTAATTTGACAGATCTCCCTTATAATTCCTTATAAAAACATCCAGCATTCCAACTAAAAAGTCTGAACTTATAAATAATTTAATCTTCGATAAAGATGTCATCACGACCATTATCACTGCTACCATCATCATCGTTATTGTCATCATGATCATAATCATCTTCAGCAACATCATCATCATCATCCGAATATTCGAAAAATACAGCTTGTTCTACTTCCTCAGGAATACCTTTAGCCGGCAGTTCAAAATGCGGCCCCCATAAAAGTGGAATTAAGGGTTCGCTAAACTTTTTCGACTTTTGTTCAAGATTATGCTCCCATTCATTAGCCTGAAATCATAGGAATGATTAAAATGTAAACATAAAAGATAATTTTTAAATTCTAATTTAACCATCGCTCATGACAAATTAAGAATTGAAATTCACGACTGCTTTCAACAAGATCGAAAGATTGATTTTTATGGAATTCGATCCTCAACATTAAAATCTGTAGGGAGATTTTGTTATTTCTCTATTAAAACACTCTTAACAAATTCATGACTTATTCAGTGTGAATTTCAAAAACTAAACATCAACATTTTTGAAATCCATACCATAAATGCTCTAGAAAAGTAAAAAATTTACTAAAACTATTTATTTTACATTTATATATATATATATATATATATATATCACTTAGAACAATACGAACAATAATAAGAAAGAAATAATAACTGAAAGCATAAAAAAAAAAGAAAAAAAAACTTAGACCAATTTAAATAAATGATTTAGATCAATTCTTTTTCGATCATGGCCCAATTATAAAATATATATTATTAATTTATTATTCTCACATTATTTGCAAACTTCAATAAAGAAAATTAAGATGATCGGATCATAAAATTTAATGACAAATAAAAAATCTTGTGAAACAACATTAAATAGCAAGAAGCAATTTAACAACAAATGCAACAACAAAGATACTGACAAACCAGATAATTTAAAGATATACAAGATAACTCTGCATCAAACAGCATTATTTAAAAATACAAATTCAATGAACTTACCACAGCTCTGAGACGTTCTGCACGTTTATTAGAGTCTTCATGATATTCAAGACGATCTTGTTCGTCTTCACCCTCACCTTCTGATAGATATCCGTGCTGTACAATAAAACCGTCATTGTCGATTGAATGATCAGAATCCTAAAAGCTGAGGTATCAGGAATCTCGGAATTTATAGTCGACCGGAAATTTGTCAGTAGCAGGGACTAGCACTGCATTTTAATCGGGCGAAGATTTTAAAAAGGGCTGTCACGACTTATTAAATAGTGTAGCAGAAATTGGCATGCGACTGAATCAGGAGATAAAAAAGTGTGCTTGCGAGAAACATTGATATTGTATAACAGCAATAATCATAAATATTCTGCATATCTTTCAATAATAAATGAATCTTACAGCTGATAAAGTTTCTGGCAAATATAAATAATATTTTCAATAACGTCTGCAAATATTTCTACGTAAGTTTTGTAAATGTTCATTAATAAACAATCATCTGAATTTGAAAAACACTTGAAAATACCTCCTCATCTTCCTCACTCGCTGTACTTTGATCGCAATCATCACCTTCTGGAATTTCCCATTCTTCGTCTGAATCCACTTCATAGTCTAACATCTACAAAACAAAGCAGATGTGAAATTTTTGCTTACAAAGACTTATCAATTTTAAGATAAATAATATGGAAATTGTGCATTAATCCTCATTAAATGAAGCCAAAACCTTTGAATCTTTAGCGAAGGGTTTTCTGCCTGTTATAACAGTGCTTCGTTTCCGCCATGTTCCATAATAAGGAGGCCGCCAGTTATCATGAAATTGAAATAGCTTAGCTCGATTTAGCTTTCTAAAAAAACTTAACATGTGATAATTTAATTAAATGCTTCATAACTTCGTTTAGATAGAGTGAACTGCAAGAATTGTTAATACCTTACTTTGTCTAGAATATAACTAGACTACTGCGGAATCTCACTCAATATCTTATAATATAATAATAACTGATAAAGGAATACCGAAATTCGCTTAGACAAAGCAAATACTTTGTTTACTAACAATCGAATTAAGCCAGATAATGAATAAATTCGTAGATATCCAGGAATATTAATTTGATTATAATACTTCAGACCATTTGGCATACAGTAGTTTCAAAATTTTTGAGTTTTTCATCATTAATTATGTCACAATAGCAAGAAGCATAACCTAATTCTTAAAACATTATAGAACAAGAGAACAAGGGAAAACTAACATTTTCCCAACTGTAGGAGGTTTAATAGTTGACAGATACGGCCTTTCCTGCAATGGATTAATCAGTAAAGAATTGAGAACTAACTAGAAAAAATACTGAGTAGTTGTATATTGAGAGATTTTAAATACCGGAATTTTTTGCAAAAATAACAAAATGAATGTAGTGATTTTGTTAAAACACACGATATGCTGTACATCCAACAGCAGATTGTCATGAACTTCTTTCGATAATGGTTTGCGTCGAAACGTCGGTGCAAGTGATACTCCCTGTTTGCAGAAAAACGGTAAGACATTAAGTACTGATGATGTTAGCAATGCCTCAGATCCTCTTTCCGTCTTTTCTTTTTTATCAAAAAATGAAAGGAAACGATCCGACTCGCGTCTCTTCTTAAGTTGTATTGCCTGAAATAAAAGCATATATGATTTATATATAAATAGATTTTATACATATATAGATTATATATAAATGTATGATTTAGCTGTTTTCTGTATTTATACAAAGCCACTTCTTTAACCGAACCTCTTCCTCTCTTCTTTTCTTTTCTCGTTCCTCTTCTTCCTTTTGTTTTCTTTGTCTTCTGACTTCCTCTTCTATTCTTTTTTGTTCTTTTCTTTCTTCTTCCTCTTTTTTCCTTTGCTCTTTCTTCCGCAGCTCTTCTTTACGTTTCCTTTCCCTTGCCTCTTTTTGTTCTCTTTTCAGTCTCTCCTTTTCTCTGCAAATTAAAAATTTTTTAATTATTACTTCTTCAGAAAAGGCACAGTTATTCAGGTTCTTCTCCATGAGTATATGTATAAATGCTGATAATGCGACTGCAAAGAATCGGAAGGTGAAATAGAAAATGATACTTCTGAATTTCTTCCTTTTGCCGCCTTCTTTCTCCTATAACAGCGTCACGCTTGTACTGAAAATGTAAAACAGTAGAAAATATTATAGTAGTTGTGACCAATTCAAATTTTACAAAAAAAAAAGACATATTACCAGAACCATTTTTTTCACTGAATTATTTTCTAGTCCAAGATTCAAAATTGAAAGTTAAGTCTCAATATGAAATTATTTCTTTGAAAGCAGAAAATTTAAACCTAAGACAGACAAATACCAGTCTCTCCAAAGAGTTGAAATATCAAAAGAAATTCCAAAAATATATTTGAACTTTGATCCTAATTTTAAATTTGCTTAGAAATCTGAAGCGAATAGTTTTCGTTCACAAAGATCATAACAACGTCACCATTTTTTCTGCAGCAATCTTTCTCCGTTCTTCCATTCTTTTTTCTTGTTCAGCTAGTTGTTTTACCGTTATTTTTCGATATCGGTGGGCAGGCTCATTACCATGCGGTACAGATAAAGCCTTTTTTTTGCGAGAATTTCCAGTAATAGAATCTGTATCACTTATTTCAAATGCCTATAACACCTAATTTTAAGGGAAAAATGCTAGAACTTTATGCTCAAGTGCTAAAAGCAGTTCTTGAATCATCCATGCAACCCAATTAGTGAATTATAAGAGAAATTTTCATAACATTTGCTGAAATTCACTTATTGGAGTTCCATATTCTGCTAAGATTTTCAAATTCTTCAAGAAATTCTGAAAATTCATACCACCATATGTTCACCAATAGCACGTTTAATACGTCTAGATGGAGTTTTTCGATGATCGATCTAAAAATCCCACCTTCATGAAATGACATTGCATATTCACATTAAATATTATGAAATAGATAGATTGTACGAAACATAATGGGGTTCTCCGAAAAGCTCAATTACAATCAGTGAAACTGATAACTAGATTAAGGAAAGTGATTAGGGACGTCAAAAAAGATTTTTTTTTTTTCAAACAACTGCTCTGAATTATTAGAGGATGGATCAATAAGAAGTATACTCCACAACACGAAGTTAATTTCTTTAAAATTTTTTCGGAGAAAAAGATATAAGAATAATTATTTTGTCCATACTTACAATATAAGCGACGGCTTCAATTATTTCACGAACAAAATCGTCAACTTCACTGGCGATTACTTCATCATTATTTCGTTGAACTTTTCCATGAAAAGACCGTTCCGCTGAATACTTGTTCACACCAGCTTCTTTATTTTCTTTATCATCTCCGCTCATATCCATCATGCGAATTATCGAGTCTTTTCCAGAAAGAATGAATTAGTTTGGAGAAAGCAGATGAACGATATTCGAAATAAACACTACATTTGTGACAGAACCGATAAAAAAATTATCTGACATCAATTTCTGATTAGACAGAAACTTCTGACGTATATACGTAGCCTTAAGACGGGAAGTTAAGGTCAAAATGAGAAGAAACATCAACGAAATGTCAAAAAAAATCACTGAAAGACATCAGATACACCCATCCCACCATATTCAAAAATGTAGCCCCCAATGACTTGAAATTTAAATTTCAAATTTTGCCCGCAGATGGACCATAGAGTGGAGGTGGCGCTACGAAAATGTTAATCCACGTGTGTCTTATATGCGGGAATGGAAGTTTTTATCTATTAGAAATGTTTAAATTTAACTTTTGTTTTGTTTGCTAGAAATGATGTCAACTTTCATTAGTTGCAGTGACTGTCATCATTATGATATCATTCTTCTGCCTGGTTTGTGTAGTATGAAAGTGCGCATATAAGGGTAAGTTATTATTGGATATTACTTACCTGGTGGGCAGGATGTTGAAGTAATTGACTTTCACTGCTAGGAGAGAAGGGGCGGAAAGGAAGCCAAGAAACTCTCGAGCAGGTAGCTCACTTCAGAATTTCCTTCCATCTCATCCAACTTGTTACCAGCTTGCTACCCAGTGAGCTTGTAGGTCAACACACCTCTTGCATCACACAACAGCCGCTTCAACTCTCCCATTTGCTCTGAATTTCAAGACCATGGCAACGCTGTTTCCACTGCACACATCGATGTAGAGCTAATCCTATCATTGCTTTCCGATTTCGGAATTTCTTCTTCACAATCTAATAATCTCTGGTTCAGGTCAAATAGAACGTTCAAGTCAGTAGGTCATTGGATAAAGGTCATTCAAGGAATATATGATAGGGTCATAAATATATTAAGCTTAGTGCTTCATATCTTTTTTGAAGCATATGAATAATGGAGCTTATTCTGAAAAGCCTTCTTGTAATTTTAAACATTAACCTTAAGGTAAAGTTGTTTTTTCTTTGTCAAAAATTCTAAAATTTAAAAAGTTTACCCATTTATATCTCTGCTTAAATGTATATGATGTCTATCTGTCATTTTTGCATAAATATGTTTGGGAAGTTTTTAATGAGAAAATGGAGAATTTGTCATTTATCCAAAGAAATATTTTCTTGTGTAACTTTTTTTCATTTTTATTTCATCAAAATTTTGAGCGAAAACGCAAACGAGTGAGCGCTAATGATGTCATTGATATTTCCTTCAAAGAAATAGACGGCAATGCGACAGGTTGTGCCTCGCCTGAATGCTATTCTCGTCGCTATGTGACAGAGTTAGATTTTAAAATATGAAATAAAATTTAGAATCGAAAGAGAGCTCATTCTTTACCAGCCAAGAAAGTTATGGATTGTCAGTCATTATCATTCTTTATCACTAATCATTATATTCTTCTAGATTCAAAATAGTACATCTAAATAAAGTGCGGAGCCTAATAAAGTAGCAAAAGAGATGATGATATTATTTTTTGAAGTGCAAAGGAGTGCTGATGTAGTTCCTCATAACTATTTACTTTAACGTGGAACTGATTTGGGAAACATTTCGAAATTGTTATGATTTAATTTTATTTACTTATCGAAAACGATGTGTTTTTTGAAATTATACATTTAAAATCCCACAATTCTTTCAACTTTTCGAAGATTTTCTATAAAATTGATTTGAATATACGTTGAAACTTTTCGAAAGCTGTTCTGTGATTTCTATTAAAAGAATCAAATCATTTTCTTAAAAAATTTTTCTACGAAAAGTAATTTGTCGATTTTCTGGAAAAACTTTTTCTTTTTTTTTAGATTAAAGGACTTTTTAGCTAAAATTGTTCATGAATGATGAAGTTAAAATGGAATTTCAATTTATTTTTGCAGGGATAATATTCGTTTCTGTTGCAGAGTAACAACTGTTATTCTTAAAAGGATTCAAACTTTAGCTGAAAATTTGCTTTAAGACAATTCTTCTTCCCTTTAGGCCATAGATGATCTTTTTTTGTGAATAAATTTGCATTCATGAGTTAGAATTGTAATTAATTACAAAAAGTATTAATGTTTAGAAACATTAGGGATGTTTGATAGTAAAGCTGCCTGTAAACTTCAAATAACAAATATCCGAAAGATAATTAATTTTACAATGACAGAGTTGTAGTAAGACTGGCTTTTTCATATTATCTTTGAATTGTTAAGCTTTCCTGTATGAATTTTAAACTCTTAAGTTCCTCTTTGGCTGTTTCCTTTTGGAAATTCTCTTTTCTCTTTTATAGGAAATTCTCTTTT
>KZ269977.1:1963939-2059301 GCA_002249935.1 Onchocerca flexuosa | reverse complement strand
TGTTTTCTGTATTTATACAAAGCCACTTCTTTAATTTTTCATCTTCTTCTTTTCGCTTCTTCTTACGATCCTCTTCTTCCTTTTGTTTTCTTTGTCTTCTGACTTCCTCTTCTATTCTTTTTTGTTCTTTTCTTTCTTCTTCCTCTTTTTTCCTTTGCTCTTTCTTCCGCAGCTCTTCTTTACGTTTCCTTTCCCTTGCCTCTTTTTGTTCTCTTTTCAGTCTCTCCTTTTCTCTGCAAATTAAAAATTTTTTAATTATTACTTCTTCAGAAAAGGCACAGTTATTCAGGTTCTTCTCCATGAGTATATGTATAAATGCTGATAATGCGACTGCAAAGAATCGGAAGGTGAAATAGAAAATGATACTTCTGAATTTCTTCCTTTTGCCGCCTTCTTTCTCCTATAACAGCGTCACGCTTGTACTGAAAATGTAAAACAGTAGAAAATATTATAGTAGTTGTGACCAATTCAAATTTTACAAAAAAAAAAGACATATTACCAGAACCATTTTTTTCACTGAATTATTTTCTAGTCCAAGATTCAAAATTGAAAGTTAAGTCTCAATATGAAATTATTTCTTTGAAAGCAGAAAATTTAAACCTAAGACAGACAAATACCAGTCTCTCCAAAGAGTTGAAATATCAAAAGAAATTCCAAAAATATATTTGAACTTTGATCCTAATTTTAAATTTGCTTAGAAATCTGAAGCGAATAGTTTTCGTTCACAAAGATCATAACAACGTCACCATTTTTTCTGCAGCAATCTTTCTCCGTTCTTCCATTCTTTTTTCTTGTTCAGCTAGTTGTTTTACCGTTATTTTTCGATATCGGTGGGCAGGCTCATTACCATGCGGTACAGATAAAGCCTTTTTTTTGCGAGAATTTCCAGTAATAGAATCTGTATCACTTATTTCAAATGCCTATAACACCTAATTTTAAGGGAAAAATGCTAGAACTTTATGCTCAAGTGCTAAAAGCAGTTCTTGAATCATCCATGCAACCCAATTAGTGAATTATAAGAGAAATTTTCATAACATTTGCTGAAATTCACTTATTGGAGTTCCATATTCTGCTAAGATTTTCAAATTCTTCAAGAA
The DNA here is from genome assembly GCA_002249935.1 of Onchocerca flexuosa. NCBI lineage: Eukaryota > Metazoa > Nematoda > Chromadorea > Rhabditida > Onchocercidae > Onchocerca > Onchocerca flexuosa. The sequence goes on along the minus strand of KZ269977.1, from coordinate 2,058,204 downwards.
ATTCTGAAAATTCATACCACCATATGTTCACCAATAGCACGTTTAATACGTCTAGATGGAGTTTTTCGATGATCGATCTAAAAATCCCACCTTCATGAAATGACATTGCATATTCACATTAAATATTATGAAATAGATAGATTGTACGAAACATAATGGGGTTCTCCGAAAAGCTCAATTACAATCAGTGAAACTGATAACTAGATTAAGGAAAGTGATTAGGGACGTCAAAAAAGATTTTTTTTTTTCAAACAACTGCTCTGAATTATTAGAGGATGGATCAATAAGAAGTATACTCCACAACACGAAGTTAATTTCTTTAAAATTTTTTCGGAGAAAAAGATATAAGAATAATTATTTTGTCCATACTTACAATATAAGCGACGGCTTCAATTATTTCACGAACAAAATCGTCAACTTCACTGGCGATTACTTCATCATTATTTCGTTGAACTTTTCCATGAAAAGACCGTTCCGCTGAATACTTGTTCACACCAGCTTCTTTATTTTCTTTATCATCTCCGCTCATATCCATCATGCGAATTATCGAGTCTTTTCCAGAAAGAATGAATTAGTTTGGAGAAAGCAGATGAACGATATTCGAAATAAACACTACATTTGTGACAGAACCGATAAAAAAATTATCTGACATCAATTTCTGATTAGACAGAAACTTCTGACGTATATACGTAGCCTTAAGACGGGAAGTTAAGGTCAAAATGAGAAGAAACATCAACGAAATGTCAAAAAAAATCACTGAAAGACATCAGATACACCCATCCCACCATATTCAAAAATGTAGCCCCCAATGACTTGAAATTTAAATTTCAAATTTTGCCCGCAGATGGACCATAGAGTGGAGGTGGCGCTACGAAAATGTTAATCCACGTGTGTCTTATATGCGGGAATGGAAGTTTTTATCTATTAGAAATGTTTAAATTTAACTTTTGTTTTGTTTGCTAGAAATGATGTCAACTTTCATTAGTTGCAGTGACTGTCATCATTATGATATCATTCTTCTGCCTGGTTTGTGTAGTATGAAAGTGCGCATATAAGGGTAAGTTATTATTGGATATTACTTACCTGGTGGGCAGGATGTTGAAGTAATTGACTTTCACTGCTAGGAGAGAAGGGGCGGAAAGGAAGCCAAGAAACTCTCGAGCAGGTAGCTCACTTCAGAATTTCCTTCCATCTCATCCAACTTGTTACCAGCTTGCTACCCAGTGAGCTTGTAGGTCAACACACCTCTTGCATCACACAACAGCCGCTTCAACTCTCCCATTTGCTCTGAATTTCAAGACCATGGCAACGCTGTTTCCACTGCACACATCGATGTAGAGCTAATCCTATCATTGCTTTCCGATTTCGGAATTTCTTCTTCACAATCTAATAATCTCTGGTTCAGGTCAAATAGAACGTTCAAGTCAGTAGGTCATTGGATAAAGGTCATTCAAGGAATATATGATAGGGTCATAAATATATTAAGCTTAGTGCTTCATATCTTTTTTGAAGCATATGAATAATGGAGCTTATTCTGAAAAGCCTTCTTGTAATTTTAAACATTAACCTTAAGGTAAAGTTGTTTTTTCTTTGTCAAAAATTCTAAAATTTAAAAAGTTTACCCATTTATATCTCTGCTTAAATGTATATGATGTCTATCTGTCATTTTTGCATAAATATGTTTGGGAAGTTTTTAATGAGAAAATGGAGAATTTGTCATTTATCCAAAGAAATATTTTCTTGTGTAACTTTTTTTCATTTTTATTTCATCAAAATTTTGAGCGAAAACGCAAACGAGTGAGCGCTAATGATGTCATTGATATTTCCTTCAAAGAAATAGACGGCAATGCGACAGGTTGTGCCTCGCCTGAATGCTATTCTCGTCGCTATGTGACAGAGTTAGATTTTAAAATATGAAATAAAATTTAGAATCGAAAGAGAGCTCATTCTTTACCAGCCAAGAAAGTTATGGATTGTCAGTCATTATCATTCTTTATCACTAATCATTATATTCTTCTAGATTCAAAATAGTACATCTAAATAAAGTGCGGAGCCTAATAAAGTAGCAAAAGAGATGATGATATTATTTTTTGAAGTGCAAAGGAGTGCTGATGTAGTTCCTCATAACTATTTACTTTAACGTGGAACTGATTTGGGAAACATTTCGAAATTGTTATGATTTAATTTTATTTACTTATCGAAAACGATGTGTTTTTTGAAATTATACATTTAAAATCCCACAATTCTTTCAACTTTTCGAAGATTTTCTATAAAATTGATTTGAATATACGTTGAAACTTTTCGAAAGCTGTTCTGTGATTTCTATTAAAAGAATCAAATCATTTTCTTAAAAAATTTTTCTACGAAAAGTAATTTGTCGATTTTCTGGAAAAACTTTTTCTTTTTTTTTAGATTAAAGGACTTTTTAGCTAAAATTGTTCATGAATGATGAAGTTAAAATGGAATTTCAATTTATTTTTGCAGGGATAATATTCGTTTCTGTTGCAGAGTAACAACTGTTATTCTTAAAAGGATTCAAACTTTAGCTGAAAATTTGCTTTAAGACAATTCTTCTTCCCTTTAGGCCATAGATGATCTTTTTTTGTGAATAAATTTGCATTCATGAGTTAGAATTGTAATTAATTACAAAAAGTATTAATGTTTAGAAACATTAGGGATGTTTGATAGTAAAGCTGCCTGTAAACTTCAAATAACAAATATCCGAAAGATAATTAATTTTACAATGACAGAGTTGTAGTAAGACTGGCTTTTTCATATTATCTTTGAATTGTTAAGCTTTCCTGTATGAATTTTAAACTCTTAAGTTCCTCTTTGGCTGTTTCCTTTTGGAAATTCTCTTTTCTCTTTTATAGGAAATTCTCTTTTCTCTTTTATAGGAAATTCTCTTTTACATTTAAAATATAAAAATTCGGTCTCATTCATTAAACTGATCTAAATGGATTAATTCAATTGATTTTTCAAGTGATTGTGATCTTTGAACAAGTTTTCGTGAAGCTTTACTAAATGAAGAGAAATGCTTTAACATATTTCATTGCGAATAGAGGCATCATTCCGAAATTAAAAGAGACTGGTATGTCCTCCCTGATCTACCAAGAGATCATTAATGAATGTCGATTACTTCCAAGTATTTGGTTATCATTTCATTATCAGTAATCGATTAATTGATTTAAATGTTTGTTTCATAAAATCAAGAATGGCGAGACAATATATCACCGCAGGGTTGAAAGCACTGTGCAAAAGACAGATAGCCTACACCACGCTGCTAGCACAGAACATAAAAATAAACAACCGAAAATGAGACAGACAGAAATGCTTGCTCAAGGACTGACGCTTGGTACATGAAGTGTAAACAACGGAAAGCATTGACCCGATACTTATTGTCACTCAACCAAACTTCCTTATACTATACCATCTTTTCCAGTGAAATTTCAAAGTTCAATGATCACGTCGCCGACACGTCACCGACACTTTCATGTATGTGCGCATACTTCTATCTGTGATATATGCATTGAGTATGTGTATGCATTGTCGGTGTATGTATATATGTTTGTATGTTGTATGTGAATGAAATGTGCGTCCGTAACGATAGTAGCTGTTCGAACGACGTCATCAACTAACTTCGTTGTCGGCCGTGATATTATTCGCAGTACTTGTTGCTTCTGCCTTTTGCTTTCCTATCGTTGTTCTCGATTGCGTAGTTTATCATCATCCGTATTGTAGCACTTACTAAGCCACTTTAAACTTAATTTTTATTTGATTATTTAATAAGACTGGATTTTATTCTGCTTATTTACGTCAGTAGACTGACGTAAGACTGAAGAAATTACATTTCTTCAAAGATAATTATTTGTAAAGTTGCTATGGCTAATCCTTTCCTACCTCTGTTGATTGAGAAAAAGCTAATCAGTTCCTCAAGTTGCCATGAATTTCGTTTATTTATCAGCGCCATCACTTAGATCAGGAACGATCACTTTTTCACTTTACATATTTGGGATTAACCGAAGACAAAAATGTCTTGGTATAGCAATTTTGGTGAAATATTGCTCATTATGATGTTTTACCTTGTGCAATGTAATGCTGTTCAATTTCCGTCACGTCAATAAATTTCACCGAATTTAATCTCATTGATGTATTTTTTCATTAAAAAAAAATTGACAAGATCGTTTGATTTTATTTGTGAAGTTTTTTGATGTTCAGAATGGATGAATGAATGCTCGGGAAAATATCGTACTGATTAATGGACAGATTAGCAAGTTAACTCATTTCTTCTTTCCTCAGGTCAACTTATTCTGATTTATGATGTTATCAGTTGTGATTTTATTTCTTGCTTATTCACAGAAGCATTAAATGGCGCGTGCTCTGATTCTCAAATGCTTCATTCACCGAGACATTAAATGGGCATGCCTGATTCCTACTCTTCTATATTTTTATTAAATGCTCAAAAAATTAGATATTAGATAGGAAATTCCTTCATCATCATTTCATTCTTGCTTTGATATTTGACACATGTATGTCATTTGTTGGTTCAGAAAGAAAGCCATTTTACTAACATTCATCAAGTGCACACGTGGGAACGTAGCAAGTCTCACGTATGGTGATCACCGCAAATATGAGGCTGATTTTTTTTACAAGGCTGTTATGGTAACGAAGAAATTAGTAAAGCCTAGCGAGTCACTAGGTTTTTCTTTGGTGTATATATGTTTGTCTATCATTGCTTGTGCGAATCACGTGCATAAGATGCAGGCATGCGGATATCTGCGGGCCTTAATAGAATATAATCTATAGATGTGTACGTAGTGTGTGTGTGTGTGTGTATGCGTGTGCATGTATGTATGTGTGTATGTAATTAGCATATATGTATGTGTATGCTTGGATTCTTTGTTGAAGATGGGAAAAGCTTTGATGCTTTAAGTTAGTTACTATTAGAAGCGCAGTGAATGCTGATCGATGCGCTTGCTTGTCGGGTGGTAGAAAGAAAGAAAAGAGTAAGATTAAGAAGAGTTGGCCATGGCTAGTTATCCAGCATCTGTCTCAATTAATTTATAATTGCAACTGTTTATGGGAATTGAATTGACAAGTTTGTTGTGTTGCAATTTAGTAGCTATTTGTGTGTATGTGTATGTGTGTGTGTGTGTGTGTGTGTGTGTGTGTGTGTGTGTGTGTGTGTGTGTGTGTGTGTGTGTGTGTGTGTGTGTGTGTATGTTCGATGTGGTCATCGTGCATGCTTGATGAGCATTTGAAGAGAAGTTGTTAAAAAGCCATCTGTCGCACCATCGTTCTCTTGTAGGTGTGTGTCTAAATGTCACCATCAGTTTCGTGCTTCGGTTTTACTCTTGGAAGAAATTGAGCTTGCACTAAAACTTGTCCTCACTCTCTTCCTTCCTTCCTTTTTTTCGCCATCGCTCCTCTCGACATTGAACGACTCATTTGAGCATCTTATCCATCCATCCATCCATCATCCATCCTCGAGAATCATCACATGATGGTTCTTACTTCAATTGCTACTCATTCCTCCACCATTCGTGCGTGCGTCATCTCATCTCGCATAAAAGAACTTGAAAGAAGAAAAACTTACCAGCTTTTCCATTCATCACCTTTCCATACAGGTTTATTCGTGCTTTACAGCTCAGCTGTCACTTGTCAGCACGTTGAAATTGATAAGAAATAGTTGGACTGGATATAGTGGCCGATAGTATTATCAATATTATGGATAAAGACTACGAGCCTAGGTGCATATCTACATACACACACACACACACACCCAGAGACAGACACAGATACATTATCATCGTTATCGGCATGAAAATACACGTAGCATATTATTTCTGTGTGGTATAGGTAGTACTTCTGATCTGTTCATCTTGTATGTTAGCTGGCTAGATTGGGGAATGTACTTTTCGTAGCATTCTTCATAGATTGATTCCTCTTGTTGACCTGCACGATGATGATAGGTGGCAGCAGCATTGTTTGATTTTCTCTATTCATACTAAATGGTTTCTTTTGTACTTGGCATGTGATTGATTTACTTTCTATTCATTTTTCATTGCAGTTATTTTTTGCCAAATAATTTTTGATTACTTTTGATGGTAAAATCAATTCGGGCTCTTGTATATGTGATTAATTCTACCGATAGAAGTGATGTATGAAAGACTGATTTCAACGAGTTACTCTATCAGCTATTAGCTGATGTAAGCAGATTACTTTCGAGAAGGTGGATGCAGAACTGCTGCAGTAACAAGTTCATAAAGCTCACGAAAATTTAGAGGAAAAAAGTAGGTAGGAAAAAATTTTTGAAGCAAATTGAAGGATTGACGTCATTTCCTAAACTATTGCATGCTTGTCTGAACATTGTAGCGATTATTGGAAAGGTATAATGCTAACAATATTTATCAGTGATGCTCGCGTTCTATGGAAGTTTCACAATTTTCAATTGACGGCTCATTAATTTTAATCTTGCCAGGAGCTAAATTGCCAAATCTTGACCTTTCAGTATTATTTTTATTTGAAGTTTCTGCATAGTTTATGATTTTATCCATGTCAGACTGTTTAAATGATTCCATGTACTGAAAAAAGTATTCGTGTGATTGCTTAATATACCTTTGCATCCTACTTAACAATAATAAGACTGATAATCGATGGAAAAGTAAGAAGAGTCTTTTCTATAATATGTAGTTTTAGAAACATGAAAATACATTCCATGCTTCTGTGATCGAACAGTAAGAATTTTTGCACAACTCACCTTACGAGAGGACTAGAATCACTTATTTTTATTAGTGAAGCTACATTTGATATTGTCACGATGGTATTATGATATGGATATACAGAGATTTAAATATTCGTCCATCTTCATTCATTTTTATCAAAATTATCATTCGATGGTCAGATTCGCAGCAGTCTTTTTTTCTAATCTTGGTTATCTGAAACTTCAGAAGCACATGCTTCATTGTAATGGAAGAGTTTTTCTTCTCTGTTCTGCAATGTAATTTCATTCTTAGTCGGAATGAGTTCATTGTTTTCAAACTATTTGCAGTTAGTAAGTGGAATCATGTTGCAGTTTTTTCTTTAGTTTATTTTTTTTATTTTTTTTCAAAAATTTCACACAAATTTTGTGCATCTTTCTGATAACAAATTATTAGTTTTAACTATTTATTATTGCCATTATTGATGACGTTGTTTCTACATAGTTTTGAATTTTTAATATTTGAAGTTTTTATTGTCATTAGTTGCTACTTCTTTCAACTAAACTTATACTTTAATTTTGAATTTTTACTGTTGTGAAATTTTCAGTAGCATCCATATCAACCATCTTTAAAACTCTTTCTTTCCATCTTGCTAATATATCTAGGGATACTATTTATCCATAGCTTTTTGTTACTTATTTATATTTTTCCATTCTTACTCACAAAAACCATATCAATCTTTATAGGTTACTATCTCACATCATTTCTGCTCAATTATCATAATTGCTTTGCTTTTGTTATTAAATAGCAATCCTTTTGATGATCAAAAGATTATCAGAAATTGGCTTTGGAAGAAACTTTCTGCTTGAATAATGATTCCTTCATAATCATTCACTACTTTTTCTATCATCTTTACTTACAAAACTTTTATAAGGTTTTACAAATTGAGTTTGGTCATTCGATCATAAGATAAATAACTGTCGACGAAGACTTTTGTTGTCCATTGATTTTAATATTGTTAATGCTATGAAAAAGGCTGATTTATTTCAATGCGAAGAATTTTCGAAACGAGAATTATGAGCAACGAGAAACTTGGCATCCGCTTCTATAGATTAATTATATGATAGAAAGGGATGGACTCAGTATTGACGTAGAATAGGATAGATAGATGTTCCGGCAGAAAATATGAACTGCACTTTTGAAGATTAGCAAAGCAACTGATTCAAACTGTGTAACTCCCTTTATTGTTTCCGATCAAAAGCTTCAGAAGTGCAGTATACCATTATCACTCAGTTCATGTTTTCATTTGAATGACATCTCCTATGCTTCTTATACAGTCAATTTATAATTGGATAGGACTAAAAAAATTTCACGACGAAGGACCACCGGATAGCTTTAGTTTTATAGCATTGTCGATATTTAAAAGAAACAGTCTGGAGGAGGTGGTGTTCATCTGTTTCTGTAGCATTTGTTAGAAGGATTGAGCTATAAGATCCAGAAGTTATTGCTGCGAAGATCGGAGACTTCTGACCGATTTAACCTTCTATTCTGAATTAATTTTGAAGATATCAGAACAATGAAACGGACTTAGTATTAAACTGAATTGCTTAAAAGGCTTTTGCAGGTGCAAATCGTTTCACAGCGAAGAAGCTATTCTTTAATGATTTACTGCTGATTATCGCTCTTCTTTGAACATATTTGAACTCTGAACTAAATTGATAGTTGAAAAGTTTGGCTAAAGTCAGTATGGGACGTAAAAAAATTCAAATTACAAGGATTCAAGATGAACGTAATCGACAGGTTTACTTTCGATTTCTTTTTTTTTTTTTTTTTGTTTTTTTTGTTTTTTCGAACTGTTTATCGTATGAAACCATTAAGACTTCGTAAATTGTAGCTCCTTAGAGCCGTATAGATGTTATATTTCATGCCTTAAAAGTGCAAACCAACTTATTGAAGGCTGAATTAGGAAAATACACCTCCTTTATATATATATATATATATATACACTTTTTTTTTTGATTTTATTATCCATGTTACATGGATCGCCTGACGTTGAAAAATATTCAAAATACGCAGGTTATGAAGCATGATGACAATAAATCTAGTTAGGAAAGCTTATATGACCTTTTAAAAAAATCTGCGGAAAATAATCAAATATTTAAATTTGATTATTCAAATATTACCATTTTGTGTCCTTACAGGTGACGTTCACCAAAAGAAAATTTGGATTAATGAAAAAGGCCTACGAATTATCAGTGTTGTGCGATTGTGAAATAGCCCTCATTATCTTCAATTCAACGAATAAATTGTTCCAGTATGCCAGCACTGACATGGATAAAGTTCTCTTGAAATATACCGAATATAATGAACCACATGAAAGTCGAACGAATGCCGATATCATGGAAGCTCTGCAAAGAAAAGAAAGCAAATCAGGCGGAGTCGAATCGGATGAAGATTCCCCGGGTCCTTCAACCCCGAACCTGCTAAACGGAACTTCATCGAATAGTGTTGCGCCAACTATTGTATCCGGTACCAACAATACATCTAATATGGATTTCAACGGTGTCACCAATATAGCACAGCAGATTTTCAACTCAAATGTATTCCTCTCTCATCCAGTCGTTTCCTACAACGGATCCCAGGATTCAACCGCTTCCTCTTTGAATCGATCACATCAAATGGAGCCAATTAAAGCGCATCAGTTAAATTTCCCCTCGACAAGCTCATTCCTGAATTATACTGATTGCTCCTCCAGTCCACGATCTGCGATCGTTGTAACAGTCAGTAATAGTGGAAATTGTGTCGGTAGTCCAATTTCTTGCGAGCAGCATATCAATATCACTCAGTCAACACAGCGTGATATGCAGCTACAACTTGCGCATTCTGAAACTGCCGTCGTAACTCGAAGTCATTCTGCATCTTCTGATTTGAGGCAAACCTCAGGCACAGGTCCACGAACCGGTTCAACTAATTTGAACCAAGAACAGCAGCAGCACCTTAGTGCAGGTTTCAATACCTCCTCTTGGTTGTCTATGCAACCAAAATCTTACATCAAAGATGAACCCAATTCACCGCCAGAAAAAAGAACACGAATTGAGGGTTGGCAGGCTCAGCCGATAACATGATATTTGTATATGCATATCCCATTGATTGGTTGAAATTGTCATTTCAAGAAATCTTGGCCAACATTGGGTTTTTCCTATCTTTAAGGAAATATATATTAATAGGTAGAGTTTTTTTGGTATGCAAATTCCTTATGTATTGTTTAGCGATTATATTCAGGTAAAGTATTCAAATTCAGAAATTAAACAAATAACTGAATCCATGACAATTTTGAAATTGCTGAAATATGCCCAACCAATAAATATGATTTTTAAGTTTCTGTCATAAGTTCCGAAACTTATTTCATTGCTTTGTAATTATTTCAAATGTAACTATTTCAACAGCTGGGGCGATTAGTTTTTGAGAAAGACATTTGATTCTACATTAAATATTGTGTTATCTAGTTTTGTTGTAACTGAAATATTTTTTTTTTTACACGTGCTTTATCGTCATCCTAGTGATTTAAACAGTTTGCCTATCGTTTTCTTAATTCAGCTTTCTACGCTCAGACTGTCTTTGTAATTCATACATTTTAAACGGGCCGCGAACAATTATTTTGTGTTTTTTTTCATGCAAGATCTTTTCGCTAATTATCTTTCTCACTCAGATGTCATTTTGCTTTTACAGATTTATATATATATATATACATATAGTTTTAAGAACGAATCCTATTTCCATTGGTAAGGAGAAAAAAAATATTATAAAACATTTTTAAGCTGTATAAATAACAAAGTTACATTCAATTTTGATGAACAGTATAATCTAAAAGATTCGATTACTGATAATTATAGAACCATTGAGAATTATAGATGAAGGCCCTCATCACTTTTCTGAAACTTTTTAATAAAATTATATCCTTAAGCAGAGAATCTTCTGCTTAGATTTGGAATCTCAGTAATCCATTCTATGTTCTGAGTTCCTCATTCTTATCGTACATTGCATGCGATATTAGTTCCATATTAAATTCAAAAGTTAGGAAAGAAGAGAAAATAAACTACGAATTATACATCTATCTAATTCTTTCAATGTGGCTATGGCAGATTTAGAAAGTGTCAAATTTTTTAATTTTGTTGGAATTTCATTTTTTAATTCTAATCTCTAATTAACATTTATTGGCTCGAAATATCTTCTGCTTTTGCAAATATAATGAAATTGCTCTGCGGAATTTATTATTAGAAATAATATCTTGCAAGCAATTTTTCTAGATTATTCATTGAAAGGATTCGTTTAGAAAAGTTGCAAAAAAACGGCCAAAAAAGTTTTCCGCAATTGTTGAACATCTTCTTTCCTTCCGATTGAAAGTCTTGATAGGCAATGGCGTTTGTAGCGAAGAAAGGCCTTAATTTGCTGACACAGGCTGGTTAATAAATTTGAACCTGGCAGTATCGCATAAAATAATGTGATCAAGCAAATTGACTGGTTTTTTATTAAAAAAATTAAATATTTATATTTCCTTTCAGAAAAATCAAACATAATTTATTAAATAGCGATATTTTTTAATTATCTCTTTGCTGCAAATATAGTTTACACAGGTCATCGTGATATACTGTATTTCTATTTTCCTAGTCATTTTGCCAATGTAGTATCACGGGATATGTAATAGCGATTACCAAAAAAAAAGCGATGTATCGTTATTGCTTTTTTTCTGATTTATTCATTTTTTTTAAAATGCTTATAAGATATCGAAAGATTGTTTCAAATGTTACTTAGATATCCCTAAAAGCCTGGCACTAAAAATTTATTCAATGTTTGACTTTTAGAAAATAATTTACAACACCCAATAAGTCATCCAGTTTTTTTATTTCTACTTATTTGATGTTTTACTTTGTAATGTTGAATAATTTTGAGGATGGAAAATGAATATATTCCCATATCCTACAGCAATATTCCTGTATTTAAGTATCCATCCTTTAAAATACTACATTATACTGGAAAGTCAACTTATGCTGGTCTAATTGAAAAATTTAATTCCAATGCTTTCTTTGCATTTTGAAAAGCGCAAATGTGATTGTGTATGCGTCCTCATCGTGCCGCATTCACTATGTATCTATATATTTGTAAAATATGTTTAAAAAGTTGAAAAATAAAAAGACTATAATTCTCAGTACTGGCATAAAAATAAGAAAAGGATGTAAGAAAAAAGCAAAAAAAGAATACTTGATTATATTTTTTCATTTGGCTGATAAAGACTGAGTTAATAAAAGTCAAATATAAGCAAGCATTTTTTCCATTGTTGGAAAAAATGAAAAAAGGCCTTTTGATTGTTTGATTAGTCTCACAACATATGTAAAAAGATTCATTTTTGTTAATTACGCACTGAATATTTGCATATTGACCAAAAATTTGCCCTAATTACCACGCACCTAATCTACTTTTGTAATAAATAAAAATCAGATAAGTTTTTATGTATATATACTTTAAATAAGGAACATTATAAGAAGTGACAGTCAACAAGAGAATCAATTATTTTATTCGATTTTTTCTAAAAAAATTAGTAAATTTACACACAAACGAACTTGCACACAAAAAAAATTAATGAACTTGCACATAACTTATGAACTTAATAAGAAATGGATAAAAATCTGAAGAAGAGAGTCATACTTTGTGAATTACTCATCTAACTAAAATATTCCGAAAAATACTTTCTCAATTGGATCTGCATGCCTGAATGTTCTCTTCAGATGACATCGCGGATACAAATTCTCCTGACAAAACTGATAAATGAATTGAACAAGATAAAATATTCATGATAGCGCATATAGATTGGTTTAAGTAGATGATATTCGAATAAGCACGCACTGTATAATCAAAGCTAAAAAGAATCTGACAGTGCTGTCCCAGACATTTCTATTTTCCTATTCTTGAATGCCATTGGATAAACCTTTCGTGCGAACTTGATTCGTTACTACAAAACTGATCGAGTATCAATTTATGAACTACAAACAAAGCTATGTTTTTGGCACGAGTTTCACCTCATACAATTTGGAGATCAATTTCTGTCCTCAAAATTTCCAACAAAGCAACTTCTAATTATGAACTTCAAGAACAAGCAGAGTAACGGAACATCAAGGATATCATTACAATACTTGGAACCTACATGCTAAGATAAACGAAATAAAAAATCTGGGAAAGAAATCAACTTTGTTCCTTGATGAGAATCTATTAATCGTTTACTTTTGAATGGTGTTCTTAAATGAATACCATACCGATGCTGTTGGCTACCAGGATCACAATTACGCTCCTATTGACACTAAGAATACATTTGAAGAGTAAAGATAACATAAAGCATATTTAAAATACATTTTCACATTTCACTTTTCTTTCCTGTAGATCTTCTCTATATGTGCAGAAATGAACATAGATATCAAATAAACGATTCAATATATTCAAATGATTTCCTTGCAAAAATAAATCTGCGAAATCCTGAATATGAGTTGGAATTCGTTGCAGTTTGCATGCAAAACTTGCATGCTTATTGCTTAAATGAGTTCTACGAAACATAATCATAAAAATATTTCCACAGATAATAATAGTAAGCATGAAAAGAACAATTAGAGTGATTTTTCTAGAATCAATTTCGTCTCTGATTTATTCTTCCATTTATTATAGTGAAGAGAATGAAAAGAATGAAAGTACTCAGAGCTGCATCCATAGAAACTATTCCTTCTAGGCAAAGAAAATCACACAGTTGTAGCAAACTATGGCGCGAAAACAAAAAAGGATATGCTCTAAGGATCTTAAAAATATATTTGAAACATAAAAATGGGAGATTGAAACTGTTGAAAATTGAAACTGCTGTCTTCTGCCTATCGGAATTAGTAAATCTATAATCTTAATTCCGGTCTGCAAAGGTTCATGCAAATTAATTCTGCAAAAAAATCTTCAAGTAAATTCACAAGAGACCGAAACAGATTCAATCAGCCCACATAGCAAGTCATCAAATCAATTATGACGAATATCTAGGAAAATTAGGTGCACTTGTTGATTGTTGAATATTGGCCATAAACTGTCGTAATTCTTCAGCAATCAAACGAGTATTGAAGTCTTGTTGATAGTAAGGATATGGCTGTTCGAAAGAATGAAAGTAATTAGAATTATTAGTACCTGCTATTACAGCATCAGGTGGTGGTACCAGCGACACTGCAGGATTTGGAAAATATGGCATTGACTGGCTTGGATGTGGTGACTGCTGCTGCTGCTGCTGCTGCTGCTGCTGCTGTGAGTAGTGCATAACAGGACGTGTAGCACTAATCTGAGTAGAACCTCCAATTGTTATCACTGTGCCAGTTGTTGATGCTGATGATGTAGATGTGACCATTGATGTGCTATTACTAAATGATAAGGGAGTAGAAGATATACGAGAAGCCTGGTATGAATGCGGTGACAAGTCCACTGGATCACTGTCATCAAGATCGATGCATACAACTGAAGGTGTAATGTTTCGTTTTTGAGCTCTACTCATAGAATTTTGCGACGGCAGCTGTTGTAGAATCTAAAAAATTTGAAAAATTATGCTTTATTTTGTTCAGTTAGACTTTTCTAATAATAAGAAAAATAAATAAATAGAAAATTTATCGTAATAGAAATACTATATACAGGAGGAAAACCAAACACAAACAACAGACTTATAGCAACCGAACATCCAAACTTATTTCATTAAAACAAGCACACTGTTTTCTTAATTTGCTTTAAGTTCATGATAATAACTATCGAGATGAGCTAGGTGTCGCAAATTCTTCATTTTTAAAGAGTTACAAAAGATGCAAAAGGAGGGCTCTCAATTATCAAGAACTGAAAAAAAAAGAAGATTAGAACCTCATTATCGTCGTCACTATCTAGAATTATGATATCATCATCCACGACTACATTCATTCGATTACCATTGTTTAATACACTGTTCTTAATACTTTGAGCATGACTTTTTGAATCGTTCGAAGAGCTTATTTCTTCTTCATTATCAGAAACAGATTTATTTTCTTCATTAATTGGACGCCAATCACCATCATGCAACAACTCAACTTCTGTGATGTTCGAAGTTGTATCTTTCAGAACTCTTTCAAAATAGCTGAAACTTGAACAAATTCCAATTCAGTGTTAAAAATCCTCATCATATTACTAAACTGAAAAGAGTAAATAAAGCAAGTTATAATTATGATTAGAATATACTTTTCTTATTTAAATGAGTTGAAATTGGACTTCTAGAGCAAGTAATCCAAAAATACAAGTGATTCAACTAGAAAATTTTTTTTTTTGTCTCTTAACCCAATATAATCTGATAAAAAAGCAATATACCCATCAATCATTAGTTTCTTGTAAGGTGCACCATTACTACAAACAGCACATTTCCAAGTCGGTCGTTTTTCATTCATCTTCAAAAAATTTGATAAATCGAAGCATTGTAAGTGTGTGCAATCATATGATTTGACCGGTATCAGCATTCGCGTTTTTCCAAGCTTCAAAAAATTTGTAAACAATCCATTTCTTTTTTTTTTTTTTTTTTTTTTTTACCTATTGGAGACAATTTAAACCTATATGCATAATAAATATCTAATAATGATGAGCAATGAAAAAAAAGATATCTTCCAATGACTTGTAAGAATTGTAATACAATCTCTTATGAGTTGTAATTTGAAACTCATGGCAAACGAGACTATGTTCAATATTCACCTATTTTTTCCATATAGCAAAAACACTGCTATATTGCTGTCATATTTAATAGCTTTAAATAGAATAATTTTTGAAATCTATGAAAACTTTTTAATACTTACCATATTTTTTCTTTAGTGAATATGTTCTTATGCATGTTCCTATGTTCTTATTCTCTTATATTCTTATGCAAGAAATTAGAGTATTTACAATGTATATCGAAGGATTCTGGGAAAAGTTAAAAATGCGATTTGAGGAAGAAATGAGATTTGAGTGCAGCATTTCAAACATCTTATCAAACAATGATGGATTAAACTCATTATATAGATTCAAAAACAAATACCCGTTGAGAAAAAAGATATACTTACAGGGCACAACAAAGATATCTTCAACGTTTCCATTTGTATTGCATCATCGTCGCCAGATAAACGACTTCTAATCATACGTTTTGTTTCTTCAGCATCACGACGAGTAGCGAGATTGGATAATAGACGCTCACTGAAAACAGAGAAAATTATAAATTTCCCACTCTAAATTATCAAGTATTTTTTAAGTATTGAAAAAAAACCAATTCATTTGCATCATTCAAATCAGATGATTAAAATATTTGCTTTTGGGGAATATAATACATCTAATCTGCAATGAAAGAATTTATTGTTTTCCCAAGTATTATATGTAAACAGCAAAGCAAAATCTTACAGCAATATTTCGGAAGTAAGCCTTTTTACAACATAAATGCCGACTGCCCAAGAGCGTTTATCTGCAGACCATTCTACCACCAATCGATGTGGTCGCAAAACATCTCGTGGTGGCTGACAGTACGGGGTTATATTCACCGGACGACTCGGCCTTTTCGGTTCCGCATTCGGTTTATTTGTTGGAATAATATTCTGCACAAAAAAGCTAAATTTGTGAAACAGAAAATAGAATATGACTGCTCAAACCTCAAAATGAACATCGAAACAATTCTGCAATTTATTACTTTGCAAATGTTAAGATTTATTGGATAATTTCTAAAAAAAAAAGAAACAGTTCGATGACTCAAATTTAACATTTACCGGAAGAGTGACCGGAACATCGTCTATTTTCACATTGCAATTAGGTGGAAAATCATCGTGTTGCTCAATCGAATGATCCAACAGAAAGAATCGTAGTTGTAGTTCAATACGCGGTAAAATTGTAGACTCATTTCTATAAAATGCATTAAAATGTATTAAAATATATAGGTAAGCGAAATTTAATCAACTTTTCGAATTTAAAATAATCGTCAAACTAACCTATAAACAATATGTGGCATAATGTTCGGTGGGATAGCAAATGTAAAAGCCAAACGAGATGTCGATCGGATACCTGATATATTTGCCGGTAATTCAGAAAGTTCAAGTAGTGTTTGCTGCTGAAAAAAAAAATAGCTGCTTAAAAAAATATCGAAATACTGCTAATCTAATAGAAATTTGGAAACATTCCAACTAAGAAGTTAAGACGTGGAACGAACTTTATCATAAAACGGTAAATCAGCAATGTTCAAACTTCTAGTCTGAACCACTTGCGATGAAAATGGATTGTGTGCACTAATATATTGTTGTTGCATCAATGCCGATGATAATGTCATTACAGGATTGTAACCGTTCATGACACCATTACCATCCATATGATTGTACATGGGTAATGAAGGTGCGCTTGATGAACTGTAACGTCGACTGGAACTAATTTCGCGAATTTTCTGTATTACAGCAGCCTGATTACGAGCGTTTTGCAACAAATTAATGCACCTGAAATGTATTTGATCAAATGATACATATTCATTGAATTTTTGGTTACTAGAATAAAATCTAATGAATTCTTCAAAAAAAAAAAAAATGAACACTTGAAGAAAAACAAATCACTACGCACTTTGCGTTAGCAAATGAAAGCTCCATAGTAATTAATACATTCTATAATACAATAACTACCAGATTTTATATTACGCTGAGAAAAAAAGATTACACAGAGTTGAGAAAAAACTTACCGTTGTACAAGTTCTGTCTTTTTGCCTAATTTCGGACACTTGAATGATGAGAGCAGAATATGAAGTTCGTTAACACGGAATTGTTGTAATGATGCCTATAAAAAGATAAAATTCAGGAAAGAATTTCTAAGAGTTCTCAAAAAAAATCAAATTTCCACGACATATTTGCAATAACAATAATTTCAGCGATCAGTGATGCCTGAAACAGTATTTAAAATAATATGGTTTATATTTAAAATTATAAAAAATGTTAAAACCTGTTAAATTTATTAATCAACAAAATTATTCAGACTTCAATACTTACGAATTTCCGCTCCCTAACAATGGGATCGGTCTATAAAATATTCTGATGCTCTTCGAAAGACTGTGATTTATGGTTTTCTGATGATGGGATTAATATTTGAGTGGTTCAAGAGAAAAGAATTTTCTAATTATTATATTATACATGCAGAATAACGACCAGCTCTCACAATTTTTTGTGTCTTGATCAAAACTTGAACAGTCTCGTAGAGATAAAAAAACCAAATCTAATAAAACTAAATTTAAGAAAAGAAAACTGGTCAGGATTTATTAATGCATGGATGCAGACCATCGATGTCGTGTTGATGCAGGTGATGAGTAACACAAAAATTACAAGAACTGTGCGGTCAGTGAGACATAACTACGGTGACGGTCATACTAGGATTGGGCATAAATGTTTTAGGAACTAATAAAAGCTTACGATGTCCGCTCCCGTAACTTTAGCTTATTCCACCCACTGGTTGGAAAAATGATATTCAACTAATTTTTTCTTCGAAAAAAATTTTTCAAATTCGCACTTTCGAGAAACGATTTAATCATGACCTGTACAAGTTTTGACTTAAATTGTAATTTGAAGTGAGAATCTCATTCGCTGATTTTAATTTAAGAAAAAGCTAAGGATCATATGTTCATCGTGACTCTTCAATGTCACTTTTACTGTACTACACGTAATATTCAACAGTTTGAATGAAAGAATAAAAAATATCTCTATATGTGTCGATGAAGAGATCACCCCATACACAATTTCAGTTTTCTTTTATGCGTCACATTTTCGACGCTCGCACACCATAGCGAAGAATACTGCTAGTGACGATAATCACAGATTCAACAGAATTTTTTTATATTGAATTCTCTATTTAATAGATAGCATCAACAAAGATAATATCCGATAAGTTTTAGGATATATGCCTAACTTTTCACCTTCTTTCACTTAATCATTCAGCTTTCAGCCTTCTTAATGATGGCTTGCTGGTCAAAACAGATGACAAACCACCTAAAACAGCTACATCATGCTAATAAATCATACTTTTAATCTATTCATATGGTCTGAAATCGGTGTTTATTCCTCTTCAAAATAAAAAAAAAAAGGTGGGAAAAAGTATTCTAAACTTACCTCCAGTGCTTCCAATTCAGCTCTATTGGCTGCGGCCATAATCCATTGAATATCGATGCAAAGTCCTTAAGCTGGAAAAAATATCAAAAACGCTTCTTTGAATCCATGAAACAATGCGTCTATCTCACCTTTTCCACTAATTAATTGGTAGAACTTTCCGCAGTTACTTTACGGAAATCGAATTCGCTTCCCAAATGCACTTTAGATTGATTTCCCAATTAAATTCATCCTTCATTTAATCGATAAGATTAAACGATAAGGATAATTGAATAGTATACTCTATGCGGAAAAATTAGATGCAAAACACTTTTCCAAAAAGAAATGAATCACAGTTATAAGCAATTTACACATTTCTTAATTATGCAAATATTAGCTAGTCTCACATTTCGATACTTTTAATGTGGCATGCTTTTGAAAATTCACTGTTCATATTCACCACTACAGCTATCAAATTATCATTATTTTTAACACCTAAATATCAATTGCCGCCTCAATTTGCCTCTCCAGAATGCACTTCAAGACCTTAATAAGAACAATAAGGAGGAAAATAAAAACATAACTGATATTCCCATTTAATTCTTAACCAGACTTAACCATACCTATTATTCTGAGAACTAAATAATGTAATTTCATTGAAACCAACAAAAAATTAGAAAATTATTCAATATGCTCCATTCATAATTAATCTAAAGAAGAAATTAGAACAGTAGATCACCAATAGTGGAAGTAGTCTTTCTTCACAGAATTTCCGAGACTACAAAAGTAGAAAATTCTGTAGTTACATTGGCTTTTACATACTAGCCTTTTTCATTAAAACAGTTAGCACTGCAAAGCCATTCTAAAATAGGATAAAAACATTGCATAAATATAAGGCGAGTGTAAAGACTGGAACCTTTTCGAAAAAAAAACATCAAAAGTCAGCACCGAATCTAACATGTTTTGTGTTATGTAGCAGAACTGATTTGGTATACACAATCATGAGAAATTCAAAAAATTATGAAAATTCATAAGAACGAAAATGAAAATAAAAACGAACGATTATCTCGGCTGAGGAAAAAGTAAGCGTCACGGAGCATTCACTAATCTCCGCAACATCCTAACATCCTCGCCTTCATAATAGTTCCCAAGTGAATCGAATGCAGTTATCGCGGACATTCAAGTCGACAGGTCAACGACCTTTCCTTTTTCATCAAATCAACATCGGTTTTACCAATATTTTATTTATTTACACCTATGTTACAAAATCAGAACAATCCAAATGTATGAAAAATCATAATAAAACCCTAAGGGTAAACCAGTTTCCTACTTCCCAAAAGTCAATTAATGCCTAAAAACAACAGGTGTGAATACGAATACAGATAATTTGAATACAAGCAAGACAATATCCGAAAAACTGAATGTAAATGTGCCTTTGTATGTAACAAATTCAACATATCCAATTTTATTCTAATATGCAATCTAATCAAGAATTACCAGAAGTAATTTATAGACGAAAAAAGAATTGAATTCAAAGTTAATATGTTAGTATAATCACTGAATTCATCTAGAAAGTTGTACATCTTCGAAGCTTTTAGTCGCAAAAAAGACAGAAGAAATCCAGGAAGATTGGTACACAAAAACTACCTTCTGTGCCACATTAAACCTTCTCGTTTTCGCTTAATCTTTTTTTGAAGTTGCAAAACGCCGTATAACAATGCCTCCGCTGATGGTGGACATCCAGGAACATAGATATCCACAGGGATGATTCGATCCACACCTTTCAATACTGAATATGAATAATGATAATAACCACCACCATTTGCACATGAACCCATACTGATAACCCATTTTGGCTCAGGCATCTGGTCATAAACACGTCGAACTGCAGGAGCCATTTTATTAGTTACTGTTCCAGCGACAATCATAACATCTACCTGAAAAAGGAATTATTTTCAAAGCATAACTGAATTCTTAAAACTACATCACTATATTTGCTTGGAATCTATGTATAATTCATATGAAACTTCGAATTTACGACGTATGCAAATAACACATAAATTCCTACAAATCTGAAAATAAGAATTTATCAATTAACTGCAGAAACACTAACTCTCTAGAAAATAAATATTCTAGAGCAGAGCGGAATTCTAGATAGAGAAAATCGCAAAACCTGTCTTGGAGATGCACGAAAAACAACACCAAAACGATCCATATCATAACGCGGAGCAGCGAAGTGCATCATTTCGACAGCACAGCAAGCCAATCCAAAAGTCATCGGCCAAAGAGAGCACCGATGAATCAAATTATTTAGATCATCCAAACGTGTCACAGCCATTTCGCCTTTTGGTAAAGGATCTTGCCATGGTGAGCCTATTATTCCCCAGATTCCCTGCAAACTATGGTCTTATAAATCGCTATACTATACTATTTACCGCTCACCACAATGATCGAAAGTAACCTTTGGCCTGGTTCCCTTCTCAACCGGCGCCATCGGACTTGTTGGCCCGATCGATTTACTCGATTCCCGTCGGATTTGACATTTCATCGTTGCAAACACATGCCGTAAATTTGGGAACATTTTAGCGCTAGTCGTTTGCATGATTTTACCTGAAACAAAAGATGTGAAATACACATTAGATACAATGCTGATCTGTTCAAAGTTTTTGCAAGTAAAACCTTGACATCTCTCAGACATGAAATACAAAATCACCCAGCCAGCTGACAACAATACAGAACGCAACAACGATTATAGAACCCCTCCATTGACGTGCTCAAATAAAACAATCTTGAAATGACGAAGACATTAATGCGGCCCAGCACACTTTCCGAAAGAGAGCTCGGAAAGTGTGCTAGGCCGCATTAACCGTTCAGCAGCACATCCGCCGTACTCTCCTCCACTCTAACTGTCTAAAACTACTTAAAAGAAGGGGAAGTGTTTAAGACAGTTTTTTAATTCCCGTTTTATATTTCAAACACTAGATCAGTACGCAGGACTAACGCCATACGCAGCTAGGCCAAGAGCTGTCCCACATGTTTCACGTACGCGAGCAGTCACAACGTGCCCCTCCTCTCCCGAATTCGAAAGTCACGGAAATACCCGCACCATAACCATTATTTTCACAAATAATTGTGCACGAAAGCGTCATATTTACGTATTGTGGAATCTCGGCCAGCCGTGAAATACTCGCAGGAATGCAACAGCGTGAATTCTAACACAAAAGGAGATTTGTTGAGTAATATGGATTTGATGAGATATGGAGGGTTCGAGGTCAAAGAATAGTTTTGAAGTTAATTTGAGTTGATTCTAAGTTTCACTCAAACTGATTTGGGATCTTTGCACTATACCATAAGAATGTCTATATTGAAGGTTCGAAGCAATGAAGAGAAAGCGAAATGACAGTACTGCTGCTCAATATAGCAAGAAGAAGCATCCATTCTCAAAACAAGCGAAAAGAAGTTCCGTAAGTTTAGTTTGAATGTATTATCATGAATAAGAGTTTTCTGCATTGATTTACTGCGCCATTATTTTATTTTGAAAGATCGAAATGTGCCTCCTATGCGCAAGAACATTTTGTCGTCTTTTCGGCAAAGAATGGAGCTTTTAGGATGAATCTCTTTATGGGAAATACAAAAAGTAAATATGTCCCTAAATCAGTTTTTTTTGAATTAGGTCTCTCCTTCATACCAATTTTTTTTCTGTTTACCCAAAAATATACCCATTTACAGGTGGGGCCAAACATTTCTGATAGCATCATAGTTTTATTATCATTAACACTAACATAATAGTGAGAGAAAATGTATATATCCACTGCTACGCTTTCAAAAGGTAGTGCAAATCACTGGGGACTTAACAAACTAAGTTAACTGTATTTCAATCTTAAATTACCATTTTAGCATCTCTGCATTGAGTTTCACAGCTGTTCAATATCTTTCTTGTCTCACTACAATAATTTCTAATTCTGGTATCACCACAGTAGCTCTTTGGCAATTTTTATTGTTTTTGCTGTTTTTGCATTGTTTTTAGTAGCATGCTTTATCATACTTAGTGTTTCTAAAGTTAGTAATAAAAAAGAAGTAGGCCTCAGTAGAGAAGCACTCAAGGAACAGCAAACAAAAAAAAAATTAGAATGTTCGCGATTCTGTTGATAGAGTAAATGATACAGGCGCTTGTGGATAAGTTTAGTTAACTATCAGCATTACAAAGTGATTTAATCTAATTTCAACTTTTAGAATATTATTGATTTCGAAAAGCATGAAGAGAATATGATGAAACAAAAGTCAAGCGAAGAGACAGAACGGAAACTGTTAAAAGAACCTCACTCCATCGTCATTCATCGTGGAAAAGTTGGACAATTTGTACGTTCTCTGGAACACGATATGCGTGCCATTATGGAACCTTTCACTGCTTCGAAACTTAAAGTAGGCTTATTTCCTTATCTGATTATTTAACAGATTTTTTTTTCTTTTTCATCCGGCAAATACGAATGGTATTCCGAAATGTAGTGTGGAAAGCTCATTATTGTGTTATAAAAATTAGCAGTGATGATGATTATCATTTACAGAATTCCTTTTTTCAAACGTTTTAAAAAAGCGAAAGAAGATATCCCACATAGTGCTTTGATTATGTTCAAATGGATCAAATTGTTAGGAAAATAGCTTTACAGTCATAAAAAATAAATGATCAAATCTATTTTGAAATTTAAACTGATGACTGAACCAGAAAGTAGTGTTCTAGCTCTAATTTTGTGAAATTTCATTTCTTTTTTTTTGTATTTTAGGTAATGAAACGGAATAATCTAAAAGATTTCATCGTGAATGGTGCAGTTCTTGGTGTTACACATTTGCTTGTGTTGACGCGCGGAGAGAATTCGATCACACTCAGAATTATTCGATCTCCTCAAGGGCCAACATTGAGTTTCCGAAGTAAAAATTGATTTCTGTCAAAATCAGTTTGTTTTGCCACACAGTGTTTTTCACCAATATTTATTCAACTAATGCATGTTCATTTATTGTTGAAGAGCAATATCATTTGACAATCCGTTACCCTTTTTTGAGAAATTCTGTTATTTCTGGTCCTATCAACGTAATACCAAGATAATCTTGCAGTTCAGTCTTTGCAAACTTTGGGATGGACATTATCGTAATTTGAAATCTTTGATTGTAAATATCATTGATCATCCATTTGCATTCCTACTAGCTAAAAACATTAAAAAAAAAGCGAAGACAAAAACAAATTATAATTAAAGTACATCCTGTATTTTTGTAAATCTAGTGTTCTAGACAGCATTTGAGATTCATTCAGTTTTACCATCTTTTTTTGTGCAGAAACTCAATGAATAGCGAAAACTTCAAAATTTTAGTTTTCTCTTTATTGCAGTAAAAGAATACACACTAGCAAGGCATATTATTTCGGCATCAAAACGCAAAATGCATTTTCAACGATTATTTATTTCTGCTCCGCTTGTTGTGATGAGCGGTTTTAATTCAAACTGTGGTCGACATGTGCAACTGGTACAATCCATATTCCAAAATATGTTTCCTACAGTAAATGTTGATACGGTCTGTTCTGCATTAATTCTTTGTGAACTTCTTAAAAGTACTCCAAATTCTTTAGAACAAATTTGTTTTCATAAAAAATGGGCTCAAATTTATTTGATGAAAATATCATTTAGAGATTTTATTATTTTTTCAAAAATTTACATATAAATAAGCTTATAGGGATTTTTATTCTTGTGCCAATTAACTATTTAAAATAAATATTTGTTTCTTTTTTATTTAGGTGGATTTGTCTACTATCCGACGTTGTATACTGATCAACTACAGTATCACTGATAACACTCTTCAACTGAGACATTAGTATGTCTTCATTCCATTTCTTATCAGCCCACTTTATAACATATCATGAGATTTTTTTTTATTCTTTTTTAGTGCAATCAAAGCAATTCCTGCAGGACTGAGCAAGTCAACCAAAAAATTGATTCAAAGCAAGGTTCCGGACTTATCAAAATACAAGAATATCGAAGATTACTTTCTAAAGTATGTTTTTGAAAAGAAAAATCCCATTTGAACTTGAAGAAATTTATCGAAAAAATTTGAAATTTCTGAAAATGTAGCTAAGATTCTGAGATGAAAAATTGTCTTTTTTAAGTCCTGGTCAAATAAGCGAAAGTGAGTATGAATTTGAACAGAAGGAAGTCGAATTACCGCAACAACTAACAACACGAGGATGTTTGGAGGGACAGAAAACAAATATAAGGTATTTAGTTTTCATAATTGTTTAATAGTTTTTCGTTATTTAATAGTTATTAAAATTTATTTAATTTTTCCACTTCTTACAACAAATTTTAGTTTGTCTTACAGTATTGAAATATAAACACAAAGAGTGATTTTGAATTAAGTACTTTCAGACTTTATGAGCTTGGTCCTCGGCTGACGCTGCAGTTAATGAAAATCGAAGAAGGCGTTGATGAGGGCGAAGTTCTTTATCATGCCTACATCATCAAATCTCCCAGAGAACTTATTCAGTTAAGAAAAGAATTGCCGAAAAAAAAGTTATTTTTATTCCATTATTCTGTTAGCATAAAAATAAACTCTGTTATGAACTCGGTCTATTCATTTGAAATGGACAGACTTAGATCAGTAATTTAGGAGTTTACACCATTTTTGATAAATTTCTTCCACTTTTCAGAAAATTGAAGAAAAAGATAGAAATGAAAAATGAACAACGAGTTATCCATCGCTTGAAAACTCTGAATGAAAAAAAAGCCAAATTAGAAGAAACTTTAAAGCAGGAAAGGGAGAAACTGGTGAGGAAACAAAAAGAAATTACTGGTGATGAAGAATTCAATGATCGGCCTGCAACTTATGCGTATGATTAATTCTGTCTTTTTTTTTTTGGTTTTGGATGTGCTATTAAAGGCGATAATTTCAAAATTCATTTTTACTTAAACGAATTATTCGATTGCTTAATTCATAAATGAAACCGGTAGAGAAATTTTAGCAAGAAAAATTTTCATTTCCTTGATCAGTAATGATGAACATATCCTTGCTTTTTGCCATTGAATGTTGTATCGAAGTGAAGAGCGGGTATTCTGATAGTAATTTCTTTCTCCATCATAAGAATTTTGTGAATGAATTATGTTCAAACGAAGAACAAGTATCATATTTTCTTAAACAGTCTTAAAAAAGACTAGCGAATGATACTAAACGAGTGAAATCAATGAAACTGCCGTTTTTGTCTGAAGATATAACTTATGGCTGTGCCCCTTTTTTGGGCGTGTAAACTTGACATCAAATTATGAGTAGTTTGGTAGATCGATTTTTCCTAGCTTTTTTTTTTTTTTTTTTCATACTGTTAATAATAATTCCTCTTGTTTTACTGACGAAAATTTGATTTAGTAAGTATTGCGAAGAAATGAAGAAAATCGAAGATCAGATTAAAGTGTCTGCTTCACTTTGCTAATTTATATCTATATGAGCACTGAACTTTTTAAAGAATTGAAAACATATTTCATGCATACACAAATTAAAGTGTTCTAGTTAAATAAAAAAGTAAGCTCTATCACAGTTTCAAAGCCAGAGCTGATTTTTTTTTTTTTTTTTTTGAAGATTTCCCAAATTTCGTCTTAAATTTTAATTAATTTAAATCCTCTGATAAAAAAAATAAATTTTTTTTTAAATCCTAATTTAAATCCTCTGATAAAATCTTGAAATATTCAAGAAATCTTGTTGCAAAATCTGGCAGCCATCGAAGGATGTAGTTTCCCAATCAAATTATATGCTTGCGAGAATTTGGACTTAGGAAGCTTCCGGATGAAGTGTCCATGATTGTAGCAATTAAGAAATAAATATGTGTGAACTATTGATTTTAAAGTTTGAAATGCAAAAATTCTGATCTGTCAATCGGTCAAATATTTATATGTTTGAAATCTCAGATTCTTTCCACTCGGCATATAATCCTTGACAAGTGACACTACCACAAAGAAAGTCTATCACAAAGAAAAAGTAGCATTCGAAGGGAAGTATTTTTTAAAAGAAATAGAACATTTGAAGAGAATTTAATAACATTCAGAAATATACATTCTCGAATAATGTCACATAGTTAAGGTTAGAGACTCACATTCTTCAATGTGTAACAAGCATGCCATTTAGAGACCGTTTTGTACTTTAGAAATGAGCCATAAACGAGATTTTTATGAAATGTAAGAAAACTATAGCGCTTTCTCAATAAACAATTTTTCTCAACTATGCGTTTAGAAGGGAGAAAGCATACTGACTTATTCGATCACTTGAGGAAATACATAACAAACACTTATTAAAATAACTGACAAACACAGTAAACAGAAATTCCAAGTTCATCCTTCAATACTTTTTGAAAATAAATTTTACAGTTCTGACAAATATTTCAATATTTCTAGGAATTTCTAAGTCTCACGTAATCCTCAAATTCTTTTGAAATTTAAAGAGATAAAAAGTAAACCGAAACTCAAGGAACTGTAAATATGAGTGGATGGAAGCTAATGGTATGTTAGATCCATCTCTCCTTGATTTGCTGTGTTGTAAACTAGCCTTCTGTATTCTACCAAGATTTTCGCTAAAATTTTGATCTATTTCGAAACAATCAGCTTATGATTTTTGTCTCATCTGATATGAAAAATATTAACTCGATGGAAAACGTAGAAAAAAGTATACAAGTTTGATTTATTACTGCAATCTGAAGAAAACAGTGCATCGATTAGCATTAATCATGAAT
Source organism: Onchocerca flexuosa (assembly GCA_002249935.1). Taxonomy (NCBI): domain Eukaryota; kingdom Metazoa; phylum Nematoda; class Chromadorea; order Rhabditida; family Onchocercidae; genus Onchocerca; species Onchocerca flexuosa. The sequence continues at coordinate 2,030,602 of KZ269977.1, read as the reverse complement.
TAGCGGCCATCAACCTGGCTTTAGCACATTCCGGACAAAGAATATCGGCGGCATCTGTTATAAAACCTTTTCCGACTAGTGATGTTGAACACTGAGCGCAGATAAAACAATCGTTATGCCAGTGTCGATCTTCGAATGAAATAAATTTAGCACCTCCAATTCCTGAATTAACTTCAATTTATGAAATATTTCTGTGTCAAGAATTGATCATTTTTCTCTCATTGCCTTCTGTACACACTCATCTCTTCATTTATCGTCCAAAAATTCCGAGACAAGGGCACGGATTTCTGGGTTGAGAATTCTCAACAATCGAAATTTAAATACAAACAAGCAAATGAAAGTGTCCATAGAATATTTTGGTAAGCAATGTTTTGATGAAAAGTAGCTGAATGTTCAGGAAAATAAGTAATTATTAAAGAACGCGAAGATTGTAAAACGGAGAAACAATATTCACGCAGATAAATAAATAAGGCAGTAAGGGCTCGTATAGAGCTAATTATATCGGAGGAAAAACGACTACCTGTAATGGGTTTAACGCAAGCATTGCATCGTTTCGCGAACAGTTCGCCGTAACAATTAGCACAGTATGGTTTCTCGTCCTTGGATGTGAATCTTTGACCAGCTAATGATGTTTTACAATTTGTACAACAGAAACATTCCCGATGCCATGGTTCATTTTTGTATGTCACACCACCGGTGCTTATCACCTATAACTAAGCAGTCACTCGCCTGCTAGGAACATGAATTATAAATTAAATCTGTTGCTACCGCTGCAAACGTCATTTATTAGCGAAAAGAAAGTGAAAGGTCTTTTAACCTCCCTTAAATGTTCAAAATTATTCCCATCCAATTCTAATGATTTAGTAATGAGACTAACGAGTAAAAGAAGAATCCATATAAAGGATTCGCATACCTTTTTACATTTACAACACCTTGTTGCGAATTTTTCCTCATAGCAAGATGCACAATAAACTTCATCGTTCTTAGGTATGAAACTTTTAGTACCGATTGGTGTTTTGCATAGTGCACAGCAGAAACATTTATCATGCCATTGCTTACCCTTGTATTCCATTTTTTTCATGCCTATAAGAGAAAGAAAAGCATCTTCCTACTAAAGCATCGTATTTTCATTATCAATGATAACAGATGATCCAACGACAAATTATTAAATGTTATTATATTATTTCGTCTCTTTACAATGACTGTTCAGCCATTTTCACAATACTGTCAGCTTACTGCAAAACTTATCAATACGAGTCTAAACGAAGTCAAAAGTTGAAACTTCATGAGTATTCAGTAGCTGCACTGCCCGATTATATCTATTGTTAGATTCAAATGATATGAAGATGAACACATACCGGCACGAAATATTTCACCACAACCATCACAACGTGTCGCGAATGCTTGATCGTAACAATTGGAACAGAAAATTCGATCATTTTTACTTCCAAACGGCTTATCAACGAGTGAAATTTTACACATATTACATAAGAAACAATCTTCGTGCCAGTGTTTATCTCTGTATGACAGATCCTAAACTTTGTTATGATCAGGATTAATATCTGTCATAGGATGGAATCGAACTTCTATCATAGCAATGAATGATCTTCTATGCTAATCAATGAATCATCAGCAGAAAGTATCGACTTACTTTAGAATCGATGCCAATTGGTTTGGCGCATTCATCACAAGTATTGGCGAAGATTTCTTCATAGCACTTGATACAGTACGGATGATCGTCTCGGAGAATGTACCGTTGACCAGTAAGAGTACTGTCACATTGCCAGCAACAGAAATGATCACTGTGCCAGTCCTTATTCATGGCTTTCGTATACTCACCGGCAAATATTAACTGCAAAGTTAAACAAATAATTCAGTGATTATCGAATAATTTTATTCTGACCAAATACGTGAGTGTCATTATCGAAACCTGTATTAGAAGGTAATTTTGGTATCATCCGAAAAGTCCAAACAGGATTGAAACTCAAAAAATTGGAAAACTATTAGTTTCTATTAACTGCTCAGACCACAAAAATGACAGGCAAAATGCATCTAATGAAAGAAAAAAGGAATTTGTGGCTGGAATTTTGGATATACATGAAGTGTAAATCAATTCTAACTGATATAACTAAATGAGCCAATCAATAAAATGCATAAGTAATTGGTAATCTTAGATATAATTTTTGCCAGTAAAATAAAATAATAAAATTAAGCAAAAAATAAATGTCCCAAATACTTCCATCCAAAACAGAACAAGATATTGGATTCAAGAAAAGATTTAAAAAAAAAGTTTTCTTAGAGGATTTTTTTTGGGGTCATTAAATGAAGGAAAAAAATAGATGTTTAGAGTTTCGAGTCTCCAACTTGAGATTTATATAGTTATAAATCTGAGCAACAGTCTCAGCAATTTCTTTAATCCATTTCATACTTTGTGATACTAATAAATTATTAACAATATTCTTCGCTTAATTTAAAAAAAAAAAAAAAAAAAAAACGGACATTTTATGTAATTATAAGAGGAAAAAAAAAGGAAACAAACTAGAAGTATCACAATAAAATCAGCGTAGAAAAAGTGATCTGAAAAATTTTCTGTGTTGAATCAAAAATTCGACTAATCTATTAAATTCGATTCATTTACTTAGTAATTACAATTAAACATTGAATCATTTTATTAAATATCAGATCAAGTAGGAACTTTCATGTATAGAAGAAACTATCTGATCTAAATTTAAAGCGCCATGTTCCATTCAATTTGAATTGAACGAGGCTTCTGATAAATCGCCGAAACATGTTTCTTATCATTTGTAGAGAATTTATATTTCGAGATTTAGCACATTTTTAGAGAACTGCGAAGGCTCATTTATCGAGCTGTAGCTTCTTCATATGTTTTTGAAAATAATTTATAACTTAACGATCTCACAGATGTTGGGCTTGCTACATTTGCTACAGCACAGATAAAATGAATGTTAAATTATACATTGATTACGATTAATTATAGATTAAAATTCAAAAAAGGATGAAATGAAAGGAATGTCTGACACTTGAGCTCCTCGCCAAAAATTGCAACTTTATAATGAACAGTGAGTAGAATGAACTTGCTAACTCAATTCGAGTGCTGAACTACCTCAAGCAAAACAGATGAAAAATTAGAGCCACGAAGAAGAGGAAAGAAGGAAATGGAATTCAAATTCAGGCCATCAAAATAATTCATGGATCGTTCAGACAAACAATGAACAGCCGCGAAAGCGAACAGTGCAAGTGCCATTTATCAACTGAGCAGGAGAAGATGGGGAAAGCAGAAGCAATACTTACTTGGAATCTGAAGAAATCAATATTCACAGGTTAATACGCAAAACGATAGGAATTGTGCAAGTAGGTTTGCTTCATAGATTGATGTAAAAAAGAAAATCGAAGAAGGCGAATTGAGAGAACAAAATGAACCTCATTTCAAACGCTGTCCATTTGTCGACTCGCTTAATGATCAAATTCATCAAAATATCTTTTTGAAAAAATACTCGTCTTTTGAGGCACATTAGAAATAGAAAACGAACATCGAGATGCTAGTAATATGGGAATATTCGCGAATATAGATTGCGAGACCAATTCTCAAGTAGTAGTTCAAATTCGAAATCAAGATCAATGATCTCTCGCCGTCTCTCTTGTCCTTTCAGTTCCTTTTGCTTTATCTTCATCATCACTCTATTCATTCTTCGTAATCACCCTAATCACCTTAGTAGAACTTATAACGATAATCAATTCCGGGAGTACAATTCGAAGCACATATTTTCTAAGCGAGTGATTGATCCCATCTGTTGATATTAGTACCAACAACACAGAAATATGATTGCGATAATAGAATGAATTACAAAACTTCAGGAACATTGGCGCTTTTCAGTGATTGATGACGAAGAAATACAGTCACAGTCCCAGTGTCAGTGGTGTCACATCAGTTTCATGAACTGTAATATCACCAGTTTTGAACTATAATATCACCAGTTTTGTATTTCCCACAGGATTCTTGCTATTCCAAACTTTTTTCATGGAATGATTGATTAAAAGCGATTTCTCTCTGATTCTTTTTCTTTAATATCAGTATCTTACAATTAAATTATCCATAGTAACTTGGATGGAAAAGAGAAATTTGTTGGAATTGATTGTGATAATGATATTAAAGATCGAGAACGAAACTGCACGGAATTAATTTCTTCTGAAACTCTATTCGTATTTCAACCAAACTGCCACCATTTAGTTAGTTGAAAAAAAAAACTAATGCATCGCATCAATAACAAATGAAATAAAAATGGAGATTTTATCGAACGAAAAGGAAAAAAAGGTGTTTATTTTACCTCTGACCATTTATTTGCTGATAAACTGATTACTATGTCTAACTTCAGATTGAAATTAGAAACAGAAATCTAAAAAAAAAAATTTAATTTAAATCATCAATTTGAAAAAAGTCTTAAAATCTTCAGCTGTTTTTTATCGAACCAGAACAACAATAGCTGTAGTAGAATCAAAATTCAAGTCTAAGACTGACTGCTGCTAAAATTTTGGAAAAGTGAACCTTAAAGACAGATAGTTTATCATCCGGATAAGAAAAAACTTCTTTTGTTGAAGTGAATGTCGGCTGAGAGAAGGATTTTCTGCAGGATGAATGGAAAATGGAGCAAAAGCGAAATGAAAAAAATCAAAACGAAAAAGTTTGGAAAAAAAAATCATGTATCTGCCCAGTGAGTGGTAATCATAAAAATTTTAAACTGGAATAAATAAGTCCTGCGACATGTTACTTCTCTGCTATTAAAAAAAATCATACCAAAAAAAGATAAACATATTTATTTCTTGAAAAAAAGAGAAAAAAAGAAAAAAATGAAAAGTTTGCGAAATTACTGAAGCGCAGAAGATATTTATGTTGTAGGAACAAATTTTCTCAATCTTTCCCTATTCTAACTCTTACTTTATAGCAAAATCTTAAGCTTTCAAGAATGCTGTCATAAATTATAGATTGATACCGTCTATTACTTAAAAAGAAAAAAGTGAGGGAACAAACAACGAGATGTTGGTTTCCATTATTTTAATGTCATGTATTTTTTAAATAACTAATTTGCAAATTAGTCTTTCGATATTACATTCAGTTTTCCTTCGAACAATTTCTTCAACATTTCGAGATCATGAAAATTCTATTTAATTGAATTGCACAAGATTAAAATCTACATAAATTCATTTAAAAGATTAATAATTGGCGATATTGATTAAAATTTCTGACAAAATTTGATGCAATTTGAGATTCCAAACTTGAAACAACAATAAATGGGAAGTTTTAGCTGGATGACATGACGATTGCTGTAAAGGATTCATTACAGGCCATGTTTGTACAAAAAAAAAATTCTGTTCCAAAAAGTTTATAAACAGCGAAAAATTGTGTTTGTTCACTGCAATATTTTGTCTGACCCACTTCTTTTTTTCCAAAATTTTCAAACAAATCTGGAAATAAACCAAAAAGCTTGACAGTTTTAGTTTACAGAACTGAAAAAAATAGTAGACAGATTGAATATTTACCTGAAACGTACGTAAAAATGAACAGAAAGAGTATGAAAATGCGAGAATATGTGTATTACGGTAGGAAAAATCAATCTATCCAACCATCTTTCTAATCCATCTTTTGATCTAAAAAGGCATTCGAACAGCATCCATCAGCATCACCAAAGCGCATTTTATCCCGTGGCATATCTGCGTGGAACGTGCAGTTCCTATCTATTCGAAGACACGTTTTTCTACGTTTAATTATATTAAATGTGTAATAATGAAAATTAACTGTCAACATTGACGTTCCTTCCACTCCACATTCTGTTACTTTTAGATTTAAAAAAGATCGGACAAAATGTGGCTGCAAACAGCAAAGAAGCAAAATATCGAATGGAATGGCAATTAATTCATCAACTCAGTCAATCAAATCATCCATTTTACACCAAAACCAGCAACATACAGTTTATCCGAACAATCAGATCAAAGAAGGGAAAATAAATCGATAAATAACTCATTTTCATGATGGATTACTCATTACTCATTTTCATTCGGAGCAATTACTTTCATGAAAAATTCCGGCAGAAGGAAAGATGATAAGCGGGAGGATATGGTAGGGTCATAGCGAGCTTTGCTTCGCTTTAAGCTAATCAATTAGTGGCAGTCTGATAAATGATAGATGATAGGACGAAAGGAAGAGTTGAAATGCTTACACCGCCGACATCCGTCCATCCGTTCCACATCGAAAACAGTACGATTGAAATGCGAGGAATGATGATGGATGGATGGATGGATGGAGGGAGGATATCTCTACTTCCTCCTAACTTTCATCCTACTTCCTCCCTACTTCTTCTTCTTGGCTCTTATTTTTGTGTGGGCAATCTTTAAATAAACTTTCAATCCAAAACTTCCATCCTTTCGCTGTACTTTTGAATACAAACACGCATGCAAGCATGCACGCACACGCATCCATAAGTATCTTCTCTCTCGAATCAACCGATTTGATCAATTGGTCAAACTCGATCATGTAAATTAGCCTGATCTTTGATTAATTACAATGCTTTATCAGTTCAAATGAATTAAATTCCCGTTTTATATTTATATTTTTCGAAGATTAAATTCTTGTTTTATATTTATAATTTTTGAAGATTAAATTCCCTTTTATATTTATATTTTCCGAAATTATTAAATTTTCACAAAAAAAAAAAAAGTAAAAGCATATAATTTAGTTTTAGTTAATTGAAGAGCGCTGAATAATTTCCATTTTTATTCTAATAGGTTCCAAATTATTAGTAAGTCGTACGAACTTTTAATGTGCTAGTAGTGTTTAACTCCCCTGGTATATTAAACTTTGTAGTTTTTTCCAGAATTTTTGAGAATGACTACCAGTCATTGTATTTCAGTTGCAAACAAGGTGCATTCTTAAATCCTCGGATGTATTCTAAGTCTAGTACCATTGACACCTGGAAGACTTAACATAATTAAATACTGAAGCAGTTTTGAATTATGCACACAATCTCAGCCTCACATTCCTTCTATTCCTTTGCACAACAACAATAGTTCAAAGTTCAGACTCTTGATTATTAGTTATGAGCCAGTAGCAAGCATAGACTTTACATCAAGGATATTCGATAGAATCATTCGCTTTCTACTGTTAGTTTATTCTAGAAATTTTCCATATGAGAATGATTTTAGATATTTCAAATTATAAAAGAGTAACAAAAAGATCATTCTGAAGAAATGGGACGAAACTGTCTTGCAAATTAACAACCTTGAGCTTTCTACAGATCCGATCAATCAATACGGTAGCGCCATAGAAGCCGTGTCATCCAGTAAGGAATGCTTTAGAATAAAGATTCGTTACTCGATCATTACATATCCTCAAAAAATAGTGGGAGACATAGTAATTTCAAGATAGATAAATATGAATTAGTGAATTAATTCATTCGATAAATCCTTCGAGCTATCCATTAAAATGTGTAAAAAAGCACGAAGCCAATTCAACACTGAGATCGAGACTGATTGTTACTTCGAAAATCTTAGCAAAATGAAAATTTGCCGAAAAATTCTCATATAAGATATTACAACGCAACAGATAATCGATAATGATTTTTTGTTTTGGCCTGTAATCAAGAAAAACAGCTCTGGAACATCATCCCTTCCATATGCTTCATCTTTCATTTTTACAACCACAAAACAAAATAGAATCTTTTACAGAAACCGAATGATACAGATCAAAAACTAATCTTTATAATACGTAGATGAGATGTTGAACTTGGTTAAAAAGATTTTAAAGCCAGGATAGAAGCTAACATATGACTAATTTATTGCGAGATTCCTTGAACTGGTCAGAAGCTCTATTCTTCACAATGATTTATCTCTATTATTAATGCTAGAAAAGATGGCGCTAATTTGAATTGATTAGTAGAATACACAAAAACTCAATTAGTGTCTGAAATGGATGTTAAGGATTGATGTCAGAATATTTTTCTAGCCAAATAAATTGGATGAATCGCACTCTAATTTAATTCAATTCCGAAACAACTCAATTTTTTCAGAGAATAGGAAAATTGCATTGCTGAGGATTAATTAGTTTTTATTTTTTAAAACAATGAAATCATGGAAAAGCGAAAAATAAAAGTAAAAGCCTATAAAATGAGTTGAGAAAATGCTTCCTTTCATTAAGAATCGTATGATTGGAGCGTTGATCAAAATCTAACTTAAACAAACAACACTGACGTTATCAATGAATTCATGGGCTTCAAGAAAGTTAATGAAAACTGCAAATATTTCTGCGGAATGGTGAGATTGTTATTCTCTGGCTTATACAAACAGATTTGATCCAAATTTTTGACTTTTTTCCGGGACGTTGAAGATTAAAGGCATTAAAATAAAAAATGATAAAATAAACTGAAGATAATATGAATGGTTAACGACAAGAAAGAGAGGAGACTGGAGGGGAGCTAAGGAAGAAATCTAAAATAAAGACAAGGCCTTATTAACTGAATCTGTCAAGCAGAAGCGCTTGGCTCAATTGAGTTTCTTTGAATATTGCTTGCTATAAAAGATAAATCAAAGGAAAAACAAAAGTGTTTGATGGCCCAGAATAAAAAGACAATTATGATAAAGGCATTCTATCATCGCTAAATCTTAAAGGAAGAAGCCAAGGAGCCAAGAGACTTATAGAGAAGTAGGGAGAGGACAAAGCTTGATTTTAACGATAGTTTCAAGCAAATGTACCACTATATCCAACATTTATCGAGAGTAATGGAAAGAATTATAATAGTATATCGCACACAGACGCAAATAAAAGTAATCAGCCAATATATTGAGGCCAATCGCGTCACTCAGCCAGGCAATCCTCCCTCCGTTGTTGGCTTTCTGTTCGAAGCCAAGTAATTACTTGGATAGCAACTAAAGTTGAATTTTACTGTCTGCTTAGGAGCACTCTTGCAAATTAAACGCAACGATTAAAATGATGAAGAAGGAGATTATTCTAGTCTAATATTAATGAATCCTTCATTCTCATCATCAGAAAGAGAGAAGAATATAAGGTAAGCAGTAAATGCAATCCAAACACCAAAATCGATTTTATGTGAAATTTCGAAAGTTAATCAAATTTCCAGCGAAATAAGTCAAAAATCTGACATGAAATAGAAAATTATATTAAAATTTCTTGTCTTGAAATTAATGAATTAGATAATTAGAACAACATGCTCAGAAAAAGTTGGAAACGAAAATCCATATTTATATCAAAAACGCTGATATTCTAATATCTAGGAGAAGAAAGATGTTAGGTTTATAATGAAGACAAGTTGTCTTCTAAAATACTGACAAGGCAAGGCTTTTTCTTATATCAACAACATTATCTCATCATTTATTCCAACATCCTTTCCATATTATTCAAAAAAATTGATTTTCTGCTAAAAATTTTGATTTTCTACTAAAAATTATCAGAAGTAGAAATATGTAAGCAATAAATTACAGAAAAGATAGATTTAGTCGTCTGGAAACATTATACTTCTATCGCATAACAAACAGAAGTAGTCATTTTCAGTAAACTCGAATTATTATCATTTTTTGATATATTTTACAATTTAATTTAATATAATTAGCCATCTAAAATAAATCCTGCACTTTATTCTTCGTTCTTTATCTTGAAATTCTAAAAACTTTCGCTCTCGAGTAATTATATTTAGGCAAAAAGTTCACATACACCTAACCTCATCAGCTTCAACTACAAGAATTTTTCAGATGATAATAATAACTTCGAACAGTAATGATAAATATAATCATTGATGAAATAGAGCAATTAACTGATTTAAAAATCCGAACTGTGCTATGAAAATTTTCGTGTTGCAAGCAAATGATGTAATTTCGAAAAAGTTTAAAATTAATCAATAAGGAAAAGATACCTCATCACAGGCGTGACATCTCGGTTTATGAAGTTCAGCGTAATGTCGTTCACAGTAGATAATACCGTCCTTGACGCAGTATGTCAAATCGATCAAAAGCTGAAATTATAAAGATAAGAAAGTGGTGATAAATATAATTACCGATAAAATAGAGCGATTAATTAATTTGGAAATTCCAATTGTGATACAAAAGATGGCAATACCTGCTCACATGTGGCACACGTAAAGCAAGCCGGATGCCAACCGTTGTTTTCACCCAATTTTGGCGCTATTACAGCCATTTCATTTCTCTCCAATATCCCACGACACTTCTTACATTCCTTTAAATTTTAAAAAATTCTACCGATTTCTTGTAAATCTTGGAAGAAACAAGGAAGGAAGGACATAAACATATAGAACTTACGACATAAGCTTAATTGATTAATTTTGGGATTTTCGCAACTTTTTTCATCCTTAAATTTGAAAGGCAATGAGCTCGATAAAGTACGGAAAACTAAGATTGAAATTTTAGGATAAAACGAGAATTGATAGGAATCGATTATTAGATTCGTGGAAACTAGTTCGTTTTCTGAATTACGGATGGAAGCACATCTTTGACCGATATGCAGTACAACGGGAGTTTTGAAAAGTTCACTAGGGCATGCATCTCTCCTTCCATCATTCATTATAGAAAGGATGATTGCATAATGCTTCCTTAAGTTTTAATTATTAATCGCAAATATTTGAACATTTGTGTTATCAGCAAACAGAATGCCAATTCCTATTTTCATCATTTCTTTAAATTCTTTCGAAATGAGAATCGTTGTTTTAATTGAAATTTCAAATAACTCAGCAGTGAGCGAATAAAGCATCAAATATTGCAAGGCATAGGAAATATAGAAAAGTCAGCCTTATTTAGAATGCAAAATATTTCTTGCATGCTCGGATTTTTGCATATTAATGAATTAATTAATAAAGAAAAAACCATTTGTTTTGGAAGGACAGGACAAACGAAGCCAATATCTAAGGCAATTTCATTTCGTGCATTGATAAATTCTTCATAAAGTTTCCTTTCGACGCTATTTGAAAGATGCTTGCAATATGCCAACGATAGGTCCTGTCGCGGTAACTGAAATAATCAATAACTTATTTGCATTGAATGATATTTCAAATATTTGCAACTTTGCGTGATCTTGCGTGATCAAACGGAGATCAAGAATTCAAGTACATCTTGTATGACCAAATAGAGGTCAAGGATTCTCAGAATCGAATAAAAGCAAGTATGATTTACCTGTAACATGAGCTGCCTTTCACGAAACTTTTCACCACTACTGTTTATCCGTGGAACAACATGATTTGGTAGTTGTGCCATATATTCTTCCACCTCAAAAAATTAAAAGATCACGAAGATAGATTGCTTCATTTTAACGAAAATTCTTCTTCTTCAGTCTTACAATTCAGGTTTTCAGAAATTCTATAGCGCACACTTATAATCATCATTTTCAAAGAAGTGAAATGAAATTTCAACGTGAACCTTAACACGAGTAAGTCCTGGTGGAACCCATGAATAACCATGACTTGTAGAACCAGGTGCATCAGTACGGCGAGTAGTTTGCGATGTTCCGGTTGATAGCATTTCTACTGAAACTTTCACATCAATAATTATATAGCATATTGCCAAATAAAAAATAATGGTAAATTATCATGTTGTGGATTGAAGTGCTTGAAGCAATTGAAGATGTATAAACTCTTGGAATCATTCTATACTTAACACAATCACTTTGATAAAATGAATTGGTGATAACATTCAGAATGATACGGTTAGGATCATCGAGTAAGTTAAAGTAACATTTATGAAAAATAAACTGAATAACTTTAACTTACTTTCTGAATATTAGCAAACAGCATAAAACAGCTACTTTTTAAATTAAATTAAGACAGCTTAATAATGAAACGTATGCGTACTGACTTAATCATATTTGATGCTAATAACAAGCTCTTCAGTCTGATAATTCATAACTATTTCGATTTGCAGCAAATTATAATCCTTCTTATACCTATCATTCCCACACAATAGAATTAGAATCTTAAAGATTTGGAAAATTTATTCATGTATCTTATGAAATTTCTTCTTTGCCTTGTTGTCTTGAGAAACTGTTTCATATTTTTAACGACAAAAAAAGGTAAAAAATGATGGCAAAAATTGGAATGCAGAAAATACACGAACTTCTTAGATCTTCTAATCAAAAAGAAAGAATTTCGGCCAGAAATAGTATCACTTTTTGTAAAAGCATTACAATGAGTAATATTATTTCTGGCCAAAAAAAAAAAGAAAAAAGCATCATACGTGACGGCAAGATTCCGATACGTTCAGAGGCAGTGAGCTTGCGATTACGTGAAGTTGCTTCGTGATCAGTACGATCGCACTTACAGTGAACACAAACTTTCCTGGAAAATGAGTTGGTTTTCTTTTTGTTACTTATCTTCATTATGTTTAAAAATGAAAATATCGTCAAAATAAATTGCTCATTTCCTCGAATAGTTGAGAAATATAAGTAAAACAGATGCCACTGCATCTTTGATAGATCATGATTTTGCAAAAAGAATTACTTTTTTAAAAAAGAAACTTTCCATTAAGTTTAGAGAAATGTCAGTTGAAAATTCAATTTTCTGCAAAAAATGTATTTGGTCAAAAAAATGAAACTTTGCAATTTAAAAATGTTAATGCAGCCTAAAAGAGCTAATTTCAAAATCATTTAATCTAGAAATTTTTTTTTTTTTAAGTTTCATGCTTTTATTTTGTTACTATTAAATAATGAAAAATTTTAATTTCATTTAATCATTTATTTTAAGCAGTGATTACATTTGCAGAATTTTTACATTTCTGAAGGCAATTATAAAATCTAAAATTTATCCTTTCTCTCTTTTTTGATGATCTTTTTTTTTTGGAAATTCGATTTCTGAATAAGGACTTCAATTTTTATTCAATCTTTTTTCAAAAAAAAATTTTGAGAGATGAATCATTATGAATATAAAACAATTTTTGCTTATTTGTTATCATAGAGAAAAATAAGATGTATATTTTATGCAATTAACTTTGGAATACGGTAATTCTAGACAGCTACCTCCGTCTACTTATTAATATTAAATTCAAAACGTATGATTTAATCAAAAGATTATTTCCAATATTTTATTAATGAATGCATAAATTTTTGAATTCAAGGGAAAGTCATAATATCGTTTACTGAAAGCATAAATTGAAGATTTTTAATAGATTCTAACAATTTGGTAAAAATGTTTGCCTATTTGATTCATTATTTTCAAAACATACAAAATCAAAGACAAATCAAAAGACTAAAGTAGAAAACTAAAAAGCAAGTGTAAAACAAATATGTGAGCCAAGCCAGTCTCTGAATTTGGAATTGAAGTTTATAAATCAACTTGTGCATAGCTCGCGGCATAAGCTTTACATTCTAGCTCCAGAAGATCTGGAATAATCATAGAAAATTTCAGATTATGCGCTTTCCAATATTTTTATCTCGAAATTGACATAAATTTCCATATTTGTATTTAAATTCGGTTACTTCAAAATCCAAGAATAAACTACTATAAATCTTTTCGTTTCGCAAAATTACATAAAATAAGTGTTCAGAAACATTTCTTCTGCAATTCTTAACAAGCAAATAAAATAATTAATAAATTAATATTAATCAGAAGTAATTATCAAATGACGAAACTCCTGGACATAATGATAAGATTATTTGACCTGATTAAATCGAACTGTAATCGACAAATCTTAGAACACAGTTAATATAATTCCACTAAAATTTTCCATGAAATGGATATTTTTCGAAACATTTTGAGAAAAAAAAAAACAAATTTAGAAAAAGTTGTAACTTAAAATAACAAGTTGATAAATCCTTGAATTTATTCAAAACTGTTCAACTGATTTCATTTAAATTGAAAAAAGAGAAGAGAAATGGCATTTTTGAAAAACACTCTAATTTTTTTTCAGATTTATAGAAGAAACAAAAAATAAATAAACTTTTGAAAGAAAGTAAATATAAATGTGAGATCTCGCTAGCACTAAACTTCAAAATCAGTTTTCCACTGATATCATAAGTACAGATGGAAATCAATCAGCTTTAAATGATAATTCAGTCTTTGGAATGCATCCTTTGAAATGCATCCTTGTAGTTGGCCAGAAAGAATGAGCCATGTGGCTATTAAAATGCATCATTTTCTGTCATTGTCATTCAGCACTGTCATATTATCTTTTTTTTTTCAGAAAGTTTCAATTAATTCAAAAATTCTCTTTGCTGATTGAATTTGCGCAAGCCAATAGATTCAATAGTGAAAAGAGCTAAACTCGGAAGAAAATTGAAGGTTTTAAAAAGTTCCAATTATATTTCAGCAGCACTACTGTAATCATTATAGCTTTGATGATAAATAATGACTTTTGATGATAAAAAAAAAGTTATTCATTTGGGAAATTTATTCCAGAATCTTCGGCAACTTTGCAAAGTAAGAATGTAATGAAAGATTTGCTAAAGATGATGATGGTGAAAAAGGATAAAGCAAACATACTTTGCAATATCGGAAAACATTGTTTGGCAAGCTGGTGAATAGCACTGATTACGAGGCGAAGAGGAATGAATTCTGGAGGATGAAGTTATGAAGTCTGTCCGACGACAATAAATTGGATTATAATGCGAAGAATTTGAAGAACATCTGGATCTGTGATGTGATAGTAGCCGAAGTCTTCGGTTTTCGAGTCCTAATGTTTGATGGAATTAGACAAGAAAATGTTGCAAAAATATTAGTAGTGTTTCGAGTGCTGCGGTTTGTAAAAACAATTAAAATCGAGAAAACATCAGCCAGATGTTGTTGTTGTTGTTGTTGCTGCTGTAAACACTCGAGGGAGATCGAAATTGGCATTAATTTAGTATTAGAAAAGAAAACAAAGAAATTGGGGCATAAATTATAGGTCAAACCAAGATCTGAGCAATTTCACTTATGAAGCGTTAATTCCTTAGAAAATAATTTCGAGTTTAATTTCCGTGATAAAGTTAGTCTAAAAACCAGAGTATCAGAATTCCAAAAAAAGAAAAGAGTCAGAAGTCTTAATTTAAAATTTAAAGTGTCAAAATAATTCGGTAGATTAACATGGCAATAGCAATGATCCAGAATGGCAGTGATATCAATCAGAGTTTGTTGGTAATAAAGACCAAAAACAAATTCAGAGTTCCATCAGTCTTAGGGCAGGAAGAAGAAAAGACGGGAATGAGTCTTGAAAATTAATTTCCCATCCAGACTACTACAGCTGGTTGCTTCTTATGGACAAAAGCAGTATTCAATTTTGCTTGAGGTTTCGAAACATTTTCGCCTCATCAGTTCTTAATCAAATGAAGCGTGAAATCTCGACTGCCTTTGCATGCCTTTGCACGTATGTTTTGCATGTTAGCATGTCAACATGCACGCATATTTATGATGAATGAATCAGCCAAATTTGCAGTTTTGAGGACATTGAAAGAAAGAAGTCTGAAGGGAGCTTGGCACATACATGTGCAACAAAGCGTTAAATCAATTGTAGAAGTATGCTAATTTTCAGGCTCTTCTCTCTCCCATCGGTCTGACATCTCTTGGACTTCCGTAATTCTTTCCTGAAATCAAAAGATGACTATCTTAGAGACTGAATCGATCCTTAGTACTTATGTCGTCATTATTTTACTTAGATTTCGAGATTTTCAAGTCGAAAGTAGGCTTGTAAGTTGTTTAAGATAGTATAAAATGCTGATTTGCAAGGCTAGAAAGTGAAAAACTTAGTAAGGTTCTTAGCATTCAAGCTGAAAATCTATTGTAGTTTAAAAGTCGCTTAATTGCAGTATTTAAGACTTCTGAATACGCCAAACTGAAGAAAAATTAGGCATAATACCTTAGAACAAAGAAGAATCTTAAAGTTTAGAAATTTTTCTGAATCTCAATTTTAATTCAATTTAAAAATTTAGAAAAATGAGAGAAACATTCCCATAACATCGTAATATTAAGAGACTGCTTCTCATTTCCCTTCCATTATTTCATTTCAATCGGTTTTTTTATTCGGAAACTTCAGAAACATTTAAACAGAAATGAAATAATTTGATGGATGATAATTAGAGCTACGTCTCAATGCTTGTGTTTAATGTAGTTGGAAATTAACTTTTGAATTAATGTCGTAAATGTCTGAATTTTAAAGCCCCAAAATTAATTCGAAAAAGAAAAAGTAAATGTGAAAGTATTTACAAATCCGGAATTAGGGTGCGTTTGTTTACTTCAATTTCACTTCTACTTGTTTTCAAATAAAAATTTTCGCCATAAACTTCATTGATTGCAGTAATTAATCGCAAATATACGGGCATTAATTAAGATATTTAATGGAAGAATTGGATCATGCTAACGATCTGTTCATCTTACTGACAAATAATCTAAAATTTCCGCAGCATAACTATATGAAACGAAATATTTAACAGTCGAAATTATATTCTGTTCGTTTGTCACTCCTAGAAAAACGTATTGCATTTATTATCAAATGATTCTGATTGGAAGAAGAGAATTGATAAGCAAAAGAATGATGCTGATCCTTTGGGTGTGAAATATTTTTTATTCGGTATCAAGATAATATATTATCAGCATCAATAGTAAAAAATTTTAAATTCTCTATTTCTAGGAAATTGTTCAAAATGGGAAGAGAGGCGAAATATCTGATTTTGAATCACTGCTCTGGATAGAAAAAGCTTTGAGGAATCAAAATTTAGCGAATGTTTATGCATAAACTAATCTCGAAATCATCGTGTATGAGCAAATCAAACGTAAACTATTCGAACACCTGTTCTTATATTGGCAAACAATTCTGCATTCTCGATTTGCAAACATAAAGCTTGCTAGTTTCTAAGCAAATAAATTATAAATTACCATCATAATTTCAAGATAACGATCTCTCAAGAAGTAGCAAAGATATGTAAAAATATTAATTGAATTTTTTTCTATGGCAACAAAACAATTTCCTCCATAGTCTTTAAAGAATGCTCGAGCTCTCATCTCTCAACTTTCCAATGAATTTTGTGAAAATCGATTTAATCTCAACTTATGAAAGAACAAATTATCGCAGCAAATAGCTCTATAACAAGATATTAAATTTATAGTCAGAATTTAATCTGAATTCCAATGCTTGCAGAATGGAAGATGTATGAAATCATAAGAAATCATAGCAAGCGTTATAGAAAAGTTCAAAAATCGCATAAATTTATATATTCTATTGGTAAGTAAGAAAAAGCATAAAAGTTAATCATAGAAAAATCATCTTTCCACTTTATAGCACTCTTTCAAATATATTTTAGTGGTGATGCTTCTATGCCAACAGATTTTGGAAATGGAAAAAGGAAAGAGTCTAAGATTAGCTTTCTTGGTACTTTGATTGACTTGGCTCCAATGAGGGCATTGATTTTGCACAGTTACACCCTTCCTTTTGACTCAAGCCAAGCTTAGTAACTAATCACTTGGTTAACATTTCCTCATTTTTCATTTATACTTGTCGTCCACAAGTTTGGATTTTTCTATTACATTTTAAAATTTGAATTTTCGAGTGATACTGATCTACTTTGTCGTGATAAGATATGTTGTGTATGATATTGCATTTATAAAAATTCTAAAATATAAGCACAATCAAGACTTCATAGTCAAACATTGATTTTGATAAATGCGAAAAGGATAATCAGTATGCAAGTTTAAATTATAAAAAGCTAAATAAATTTCATAATGTTTCCCAAATTAATTAAGTATATCCATTTTAAATTCATTAAAACTTAAGGAATGGCTTAACAATTCAAGGGACAAAACGCTGAAATGAACATGGACCAACAACTAATGTATGGCTGGAAAATGAATTGGACAATTTTATGATGAATCGAAAAGAAAACAAATAGAAACTGACCTCCAAGGATGTGGCTTGAAACCGTTGCATTTGCAATTCAGCTTTAGACAAATATTTCCCAAATCAACATCCTCATTACAGAAGTCATCTTTCCGCATCGTATTGTGACGTTTCAGCGACACGCACTGGAAAAATATTCATTATTAGCAATCAAAAATTTACAAAATTTAGAAATTGGAAAAGTGAAAAGTTTTGAGGAATTGAAAAAGAAATTGGAAGATGATTTGGCAATATGAACAATTCAGTTGTTCATAGAGGCGATTCTCGTCACACGGAAGTTTGTCACTGCCATGTCGATCAATTGGTATGTATTTTTCATTTTCTGCTTTAAGTATCATTACGTTAATCCCTTTTTTTTTTCTGGACCATCAAATAGCATCTTCAATCTTTCCTTTTCTTCCCAATTAGTTGGTCAGTTTGTACTTTTTTGTGTCCCTGCTATTGCATAATTCCAGAGTAATTTATCATTGTTCACCAATATTTTCAGAACCAATAAAATGTTTCAAGTCAAGTAGGAAATGTGAAGTAATGTGATAATTTCTGGATTTTTTTGTTCTGGATGGATAGATAGATTCTAATCGGAAAAAACTATGAGAATTGTGAATCCGAAAAGGAGCCAAATCTTCTGAGTTTGCTTTTTTATTTCCTTTCTTTGGATTTCTCATTTATCCAAAATTTGATTCTCTCATCATTCATTGCAATTTTTTTTTGATAATCGATTGATAGATTTGCTTCTGTTTACCTTTTCTCTGATGTTAAGGAATTTGAAGATGCTGAGTGAACAAACAAAGAATGACAAGAATCTTCTTTAATACATAGAAGGTAGATTCAGTGAACACAAGCTTCTTCTTGACTGGACAAGAGAAATGATCCAAATTAAAAAATCAGAACGAAGCTCATTATTATTTTTCTTTTAGTACTCTCATCAAACAATAATTACACCGCTCTATTAATTGATTTGACAGTGCAAATATAGTTCGACTTAAATTCTAAAAGTGATCCAAACTAGAAGGCCTAAGTCAAAACATTCTATTTTTTATTGACAAAGTTGGCTTCTTTTTTTTTTTAATTAGCTATCGAGAATCAAGGATAGGATTAGAATTGAGGACTGCATTGTTGTATTTTCCTCAATGAAACCAATAAGCAAAAACGAATCGGAAAACTTCGGAGAAATGTTTTGTTCGGTACTTAGGTTTGTTCAACATATCTATCTCATTAGAACAATCAGTAACAAGTCCACAAAAAATTGCTTTTATTTACAATCGTCTTTTCTGAAAGTTAGTAAAAAAGATTTGCATGCTGTAAGAATAGATTGTAAGTTGCAAAGATAATCTAAAAATTGTAAATTAAAAGGAAATGAAAACTTGAATGGAGCAGCATCACTTAATTTCATTTTAGGATATCTTTTTCTATTTCATCTCTCATACTTAATATTTATGAGTCGTCTGACAGTATCATCCTATTTTCGATTTTTTCAACAACGTGTTTTCCCCCTCTCTGCTTAATTATCATATTGATGTGTTTTGTAGAAGCTGTTTTGTCTTTCGAACCAAGTTCATTAGTAAACTACTTCATTGGTCTAAAACGTAATTCATTAGTAAATCAATGATAATTCAAAACACTGGACAAATATTCTTGTACATAAGCTCCATCTTAGTGATCTACTTGTTTCAAATCGAAACTGAGGAAGAGAAGGAGATCTGACATCTTGATCAACATCTGTTTTAAAAGGTGATATTTTATTAAAATTTTTTAATAGTTAAATTTAAAAATCCGATTGAATATTTTGTTTGTTCAAGAAACTTTCCTCAAGAATGATTACTGGAGGAAGAATAACTAAATTGTTTAATGGAGTAAAATTCTTTTCATCAGCGAGAAACAATTTATCTAATGTTTTGAAATTGAATTTTCAAACAAAGACATCTTAACGAAAATATATTCATCCAGTCCAGTCAGTCCAGTCTTATGAATTTGTAAGTGAAGTCAGCTTCTCCATCATTTCTTCTTAATTTACGAAAAAAAGAGATTTGACTAATCTGAACTTTGACAAATTGTTAGAGTACGTGTTTATCATTTCATCAACAAATTCTTCAGAAAATTTTTTCCAAATTCAAGTTGGAATCCCATGAGAGATGATAAAGAAGAAAAATGAAATCATTTTCAAATGTATTCGCAAGGAAATTTAATGTTGAACATAAACATCCGGAAAAATGCTTTTTCGTCAGGCTTTTGCTCGTGCATCTTTATTCAAAATGCATGATTTATTCCAAATTTAGAATTTCCTCACAAATCTTCAATTCAAAAATTTTAAAAAAATTCAAGAAGATGAGAAATTTATGATTGTTCTTCAAAAGATTGTTAAAAAACGCATGAATCAGAGCATTCAAAAATCAATTCGAGGAAGTGAAGGTCTTTTCTTGAGTTCTTCTGTTCGTGTTTCACTAAATATTGCATGAAGACATTGAATGTATGCTATTTCAGATGTTTTTATTTCAAATATCAGTTCATTTCAGATATTTCTATTTCGGATGTCAGTTCATTTCAGATATTGATACTTATTTGTATTAAAAGATAAGGCTTATCCTTCAAATCAAGAAAAATGAAAAATTCTATGAAATTCACTGTTAAGTCTTTTTGCATGTAAATATGGCAGTCGTTGGACTATCCTTCGAGAAGTTCAACATCTTCAAATATCAAATGGTCTGCAAAACTATGAATCGTTGCTATCATCGAATGATTTCACTAAATATAGGACTAAATAATAAGCAAAGAATAATGATGAGTCGATGCGAGCAGGTCACTTATCAGTGAAGTTTGTCCACAGAACAAAGAAAAAATGATTAATTTAAAAAAGATATTTGTTGAGGAAAGAAATCGGAAAGCCGCATGTTTTTATAAAGTAGGCTTGAAGACAAAGGATTATAGTACTATTGTTGTACAATAAAAATGACACTTTGATTCATTATTTTTTCATTGTAAAACAGATGACGAGTGACACTTTCTATAACTTTGCATTCAAAAGGCTCCCAAGTCCTTCTAACCAATTTCGTCGTTTCTTTCACCATTTGTTTTCGAGGTTCAATTGTTATGCTAGGTTTATTATTCCCCAGGCTCCAATTTTCTTGCTTCAATTTTTGTTTCAGTTTTGTATTTGCCTTCAACCGAAACAAACTCTAAGCTTGGTTAGTTGTGATTAAGGCTGGAAATGAAGTAATTGGAAATTACTGACTTCATCATAAGCAGCAATAAATGAGTCAAATAATCATCATCATTTTCACAAAACTTCCTCAATAATTACAGAAGCGATTTCGGTTAATGAGAATCATTCACTCTGTCAATTATAGCGAAAATGAATGAAGTAAACGAAATATTTCTTTCGCTCTTAAGAGATGGCATTTTCGGTTCTTTTTATTTCCTCTCGAACTTGATAAGTCCATAAAAGAAGTTGAATTCGAAATTCAAAAGCTTTAAATTTTTCTAAAGTGAAAAAGAAATATGCAAAAACACAAGGAATGATAATAATTTTTACAGATTTTACGAAGCCTCATGCAAGCATGCAATCAAGTTAATTACTTTACGATGAAATATTGCGCGGTTTGATGATCTTGATGATTCTAATCAGAGGTAAGAAAGTAACAATTGTTGTAAGTTGAAATTCTAGCATACAGACTAGTGATGACTGCATTGTTTATTCTATGTTCTAAATTAGTTGCCAAAAGATCTGAGATATTAATAAGTGGATTAAATGAACAATTGTATGGCAATAGTCTCACGAAACCTAGAGGATTATCTATTGAGCCAGGATTAATCACAATTACCTGTTTAAATTATGTAAGTTAGATGTATCTGCAAATCATGGTCAAAACAAGGAAACGAATTTTTCATTAATTGATAATAAGTAGCCATTTTCGTTATTACTCAAAATAGATTTTTGAAAAGCGAAATTACGGAAACAAAAATCGCTCTATAAAAACATTATTAATTATGAAGAAAAAGCGCACGGATTAAAATTATATTAGCCACTTTTAAAATACTATTTTGAGCGCTGGAACTCAAAAGAAAAATAAAACATTATTTAAATGTTTGCTCTTCCAGTACTAAATAGCTTTACTATTTAGTATTCCAAAGTCGATATTTCATTAACTTCAATCGATTTATTTCCCTAACAATCACTCCCGGAGCAAATTTTACCCGAATTGTCGACTTAGAATACCAAAAAGCAAAATATTTGAAGAATTATGCATAGAGATAATACCCAAAATAATGATTAGGTATCACTAATTTACTAACTCTTATCTATTATCAAAGATTCACTATTTTGGGCACTGGAACTCAAAAGAAAAATAAAACATTATTTAAATGTTTGCTCTTCCAGTACTAAATAGCTTTATCTTATGAATGAAATCAAAACATTGCCTTTTTGACAGGTGAAGCTGAACTTCTTAGAAATAAAAAATTTAATAAACACATGAAGCAATTCTTAGCATTATTTCATTAATTCGATGTTTGCAAATTGCACTATGATCATGTCAAATAATAACAATACTCCACAATCAGAAATTTATTCATGAGTTCTTGCAAGTAATATTCAATGAGAGTTATGAGAATTTTCTCAGAGTGGCAGAAGAAGTCATACTGTTCACAAGCTAATCTTACTCTATTAATAAAGTAAGCAAAAAACTATCAATCGATTGTAGCAAGTGATTATAGTCTAATTGAAATCATCAAATCTGCATAAAAGGCAATGATTCACATTTCGTTTTTTCAGTCTAATCGTTCAGTTTTAAAATGATGTAGTGGCATACCGTCTTGTTGAAATTCTCGTATTCTAAGGGAGTAATCTTGATAATTTTGTCGGCTATGCATATTTGTGGCTGACGTTTCGCATTCTCTTGATGATTTATACGACAATATTCAATCAGACTACCCTCTTGCATTTCGTCATCCTTCTCTTCCAAATACTATAATAGGACTTTTCAATTTATTTTATGTTTTACCAAGTAAATCATTCCACCTGGTAGTCTCGTTCTGATATCCAAGTGAAATCACTGAACATTTGATACGATTACTGTTCAATGGGTTTCAAGCCCAGAATGCTTTAAAATGTTTTTGATAATGATGAAATACCAATATCGATTGCAACCGAATCTAAATGAGTGCAGATATGGAACAGTTCAAAAGAATCCGAAAGAAACTATAAAAAGTGTGAAGACCTGATCAGTTACATCGGTGATTTTTATGGTATGTTTATCAGCATCTGAAGTACTGCTGCTACTGCTGTTGTTTTTGCTGTAGGGATGAATCGCTGTTAACATTATCATACTATTTGCTTGCTCCTGTAATCTCTCGACAAAGCAATTAACAGATAAAAAAAACGAAGCATTGTAATAAGCATGAATTAGCGAATTCTATTCAAATAAAATTGCAAATGTTCGTTGTGGCTTTTGACATGAAATTCTTCATCGATTGATTTGAAATTTTGAAACAACATTGCATTCGAATAGGCGCATGTTTTATATGGATATACTTATATATAGATTACTTTCTTTTTATCTTTCACGGGTAAGTGAGCGGACATTTTATTTATATCGATTAGCTAGAGGATTGGAGACAGCTAGTGGAAATAAATTTGAAATTTTTAAATTTGAGATTCAATACTGCTTATAGAATGATTTTGTGAAACAAAATTTGACTTCATGGCAAGATGCTGAGGTAATTACAAAAAATTGCCGAATTTGTTTTGAAACAAAAATCAATAAAACTTTTGAATTTAATTTCTGCAAAAAGATGTGAGGATTATAAAGAATTGAATTCTGAGTCTTGATTCTTTTTTGATAAAAAAAAGTGCGAAAAGAGCTTCTGGATTCCTTTAGATATCCGGAAGATAATTCAATTTATTTGGCAAGTGATAAATAAGTTATTTCAGAATGATAAAAGTAGTAATGAAATCTGGTAAATAAATGACTAGTATGGATGAGAAAATTTGAACTTGATAATTTCATCCATTTTCCTTTGGACAAAAATTTCTATTCATTTTAATTTTACCCACTCTTTAAAATAGCGAAAAATAATATTCATTTTAATGCATCACTAGAGGAAAAAAAATCGATATTCTGAAAATTTAATTGCACGGATAGAATAAGTTATAGTGATTTATTATTCTTATGAAATATCAAATCAATCAACTAATATGAAAAAAAAAAATCAATTTATATGCAAAGTTAAATGACAGCGAAATATACAATTATGAATAAAAATTGCAACCACTTGTTGCAAAAATTCATAGCTTGATATAAGCGATAATGCATTTTAGAATAATTTTAGAATTAGAAAAACGAGTCAGTGCTTATAGATCGCTTTGATTTACACATTCTAATGACCTAAAATAAATGCTCATTGGAATATTTATCGCGAACTGCTGATAGATTATTGGTAGAAAAAAGGAATAATAAAAGACCGATTAATAGTTTTTAATTTTCTAAATTATTATTAATTGGTATAAAAGGCACTATCGGTTATTAGAGATAGCTATTTCTATGTGCAGTAGTGAAGATTTCAATTTCAGTTATAGTATTAAAGGTATCAAAAATGTATCAATTATTATGCAGTATTTTTTAAAAACCACCCGAAATATTGCAAAATTCGTGATAGACATCTTTCATTTTGCTATTTAAAGATTTTCTTTATTTTTTATTTATTGAAATATAAAAGATTTTTTTACCTTAGTTCTTTAAATTTTTCTTTTTTAACAGAAATTTTTTAAATTTAAATCGAATTTAAATAAAAAAGTCAAATTTAAACAATCTTTTCATTCCTTTGCGAACATCATTACTAAAATATGCAAACAGTGATTCCTGTTTAAGTTACAACCATGCTAGAAGCTCTTTTCGATAGACTAACCGTAATCCAAAAACTTTGTTTAACTAAACAAAAAAAGTTCTGACTACGAAGAATGTCAATATTCTGGCTTATGCGAATTTTGAGATTAAATGAGAACCGAATTCTTAGTTTTTTGTAGAAATATCTCTAAAGAAAGAAATGCTTCAGAAGATTAATTTTTCGTGAAAAGCGCTTATTTAACTTATTGAGTGGAATGAAAAGAAAGCTAAGATATCATATCATTCCCATCATAACCGTTATACATATTAATATAATTTTTCATAAATTATCAACATAATTTATGGAATGTTTCGTATTTTTAACCGAATAGGAATTGTGACTTTTGCTTGTTTATTATTTGGAACTCCATTTCGAGCTTAAGAAGTCATTCAGTCTGAAAGATGAATGATTAACAGATAAGATTGAAGAAGCAAAAAAAGAGCATAAGGGGAAGAAAAACAAGCAACAAAGAAGAGAATTTCATTTTACATGTTGTAGATTCTTTTGGATGTTAATTCTTCGGATGAGAGTTTTGAATTTGAATCAATTATTGGTCTTGATTATGTAACAGAAATATCATCCCTTATCATTAATTTCATCGACATTATTGTCATTGTAAGCATCACTATCGCTCTTGCCGTACTCCTGTTCAAACTGACTCTAATCACTGATACTGATGGAAATCTTATCATCATTCATAAATATGATTAATTATCAGTAGAAAATAAAGTATTTGATACGATTTAAGATTTTTTGATTTAGTATATGCTAGGAAAGGGAGATAGGATTGGAAGATAAAAAATTTGCGATTTAAAAGATAAATGATTCTAATTTAGAGACAACTAATCATTGATTACAGTGACTGATAAGTTCAGTGCATGCAGAGAGGAGAACAGCTTGCAATCAAGGAGAACAGGGCAGATAATATTGCTATCCACTAATAGTTGTGTCTAAATCTCAAAGCAAATAAATAAAAAAAAACAAGTTCTTTAGTAATGATTGGTTTTGATGAGAGGTGAGATGAGCGGTGCTCAAATAACAGATAATCAATCAAACGAAAATATTTTAATAACTAATCATTCGCTCCTCAGATTGTCAGAATTGCGTGATGTCAATAGTCAGATATACTTCTTTCTGATGCTAACTTTCGTATATTTTTGAGAAGATACCAACAAATGATGAATGGTATATTTGGGGAACGGAAAATGAATGTACACAAAAATCGATAAAATGTTAAAATCAAGATGTGACAAGCTGATGGGAGTAATTTTGGTTCAAACAAACAAAATTTGTTTTATTTTATAATTTTGAAAAAATATTTTAGACATTAACTTCATCGTTTAATTTCATAAAGCAGAGAAATGAAAAAATTATGAATTTATTAAAAATCAATAAAAGTGAATTTATAGAAATGATTCGGAAATGTTTATTGAACGGCTAGGAAAAGGCTGTTGTTGCATTCGAAAACGTATGACATAAAAAATGCCGTATGTCAAAAATAGGAACTGTCTGAAATGAAATAAATTTTGAATATGAAATATGCGGTAAACAAATGATAAGTGCTCAGAGTTCCCATATTCCACAAAAGTTGTAACCCAATATGTTGACTTCACTTCATAAATAAACACCGACTCAGATAGTTATTTGTTTAGAATTTAAAAAAAAAAGAATGAAATTGGAAATTTGTGAAGAAATTAATTTAGTGATGATCTAAAGAGAGTTTACGTTTCATTTTAATTTCATTTCTCAGAAGTTGTTAGAGTGATACGAGTAATCACAGCATTGTATAAATAGAAATTATAGCCTAAAAGATGTGACCATTACGAGATCGACAGGTCAACCTGAAATTAAACCAAAATACACCATTGAATTATTTGAAAGATGTGTGACCAACTGAGGCAATTCTATCAGTATTAAAAGAAATAGTCTGATCGATTGACCTTAGAACTGATGAGCAAAGATCTGATGCTAAAATATAATTGGTAATGTTATAATTTCGTGCTTTATACTTATCAGATTTTTATTTATTTCCGGAACTTTTAGCTCAAACATATGATGAAAACTTTGAAATTGGACTTTTGAAAATGGTTTAAATGAATTTCACTGCCATATTTCACTGCCAATTTCACTGCCATTTTCCCAGTAGCTATAGAAGAACGGAGGATTAGAAAGAAAGTAAATTTAAATATCTCTATCCTTCAACAAGAAAAAAAAAAAAAAATTGGAACTGATGAATAGCACATTGAGCAGAAGCTGTCGAAGAGGAAATGAGCAGATGTTGTAACCTTCGATTTAATATAAGAAAACGGCGTCAGTGACAACGATCAAGATGACGACAGTATCGCCAATAATGAGCTACCATTGTCACTTCAGTAGCGCGATACATCAATTCAAATTTTGCTGGCATTTCCTTGGAAGAAACAGAAAAATAAAATTATGAATAGATTGTATCGATACTGTCATCAACTTTGTCAAGAAGAAAAAGTTATGTTGTTGAGGAACGATCGATTTTATCCAGACTGTCTCCTAGAAGTTTCATTTTTTTTTTGCTCTTAAGAATGTTCGCTATTTCGACAAAAAATAAATAAACTTTAGCAGAAAAGTACTTGCTATAATTAATGTTAAATGGCTGCGTATGGAAGGATTAATAGCAGAGATCATTGAGGTTCTGATTGATCTTTCTCCAGTAAAATCAAACTTAGTCTTAATTTTCATTAAGTAACTGCATCAGATTTATTTCCTATTGATGAGATTGGAACTTTTTATTTATTTCTCATATTGCTATATTTCTCCGATATCCCATCGCACCACTTTGAAACACAGAAGAATGATTAAAAACGTGAAATATGCGTTAAAAAGTGCATTTCTCATGGATTTTCTTATCACAGAAAAAAAATGGCGATGAAAATTTCCCAATAAATGGTCACTAATGGTCATCAATCAATGGTCATTGATAGTCAACAATTGATCTACAGGAAATGTGGTAAAATTTAAAGTAAAAAACAGGGAGAAACAGCTCGCGGCTATTTTCTCTTAAAACTTAGAGAGATGAGTTTCAGCTATAAAATAACTTCAGTTACTGTCCCTTCACAAATTGGAATCATTTTATATTATTATTCTTCTTGATCGATCAAAAATTCAGACAATAAATAATTAAGAAAAAAAAATGGAAATTTTAATGTGATAGTGGAAGATTCGGCAGCGATACTATCACAGGAATACGGACAATCTTATACATATTGCTGCCATTACATACTGATAGCTATTTCTGATATAGAAAGTTCCTGTAACACAACAGTTATCAATTATATATCACTTAAATTATCTTCTTCGATGGCAAAAAGTCCAAAGCATAGAAAGAGTAACTATGTGTAAATCATTTCTGTTGCTTTAATGAAATAATAAACGGAAATTTTCGAAATTGATATGGCCAAATATCTGATGCCATGAAAATTTCTGATGTTGTGAGGATAATCAAGCATATTCATTTTAGGAGTTGTATTAGCAGAGAAAGGGCAAGTGAACTAGAAAGACTGGAGTTAGTAAAATGATATTTTGAAAGATGACTAATTTGATGACAATTTAGGCAAATCATAAATAGGGCCAACTTAATACGTCTGGAATTATAAGAAATTATGTCGAAATTAAGGAATTACTCGACAAAAAGTAAAAAATGATGGAATAAAAAAAAAATAAATCAATTTGTCATGTTTGAAAAAACAAAAAATTAACCAATTTAATAAAAGATTTTGACAAGAATTACACACACAAACACATACACACACAAACACATACACATACACACACACACACACACACACACACACACACACACACATTTTTTTAACATACAGTTCGCTTTTCCTGCTCTCTCCCGACGATCTATTGCACCTGATCAGGTATGAACAGGAAGAGGGGTCAGACATTTTTACACTAAAGTTTATTGAAATTGCTGCCATTTTGACAAGAAATGTAGATTCGGTTTTGATCAGTGCAATTACACTTAACAAACTTATCAGAATTTGAGCTGCAATATTGACAGCAATGACATTATAAAACGAGTAATTGCGCTACAGTAGCAATGAAAGCAAATAAAACAACAATAATAATAGCAGCAAATATTACAATAATGCTCGTTATAACAGCTATCATCACGATATTTGCAAAGATGAAGAGATTGAAAAGGCGAGATATACCATATGAAGCCTTAAAATGAACTTCTTCATCATACCGAAAGAGTCAAGCAAGACAGTAGCATGTTTTCAGTTAGAAGTGTACTTGCGAAATGATGTACAACAGATTATTCGCAGCAAATTACATAAATAGAAGAACAGAAATAGAAATTTTTTGGTAAAACGCATTCACTGCACTGCATGATACAATAGATATTTTAGACCGAGAGCATTAGGATCTCGAGATGATCGAAGTGTTGATGAAATATCTTCAAACACAAACTCATAAAGGACGAGTTTGAAGTTCAATATGCATGGCATTTGAGAGTCATCAACATCATTTATTTGATCGATTATCAGTTGTCATTACCATTATTATTATACGCCATGTGATTAACAAATAAGTAATCGATAATTTGCATTTAAGCAGCATTTCCTTAATATTAAATGACAAATTTTTTAATGGTTTTCGAAAAAAATTAAATTTATACTCTTCTTCTATGCATTCTTCTTTGTAGTAATTCTTAATAGATTTAGTAAATGCAAAGAATGTCAATTTGAAACGAAATCCGCTTGATCTGCTTCAAATTAACGAATTCTTTATGGCTCAATGTAGGCCAAAACTTCAATACAATTAGCAATCGTGTGAAGCAATCGTATTATAATAGCTGTCTCAATCATACCATTATTATCATTTAAAAATAAAAATCTTGAGTTAGTATTTAGCAACACACATAAATAAAATTTAAAGATTGAAAAACTAGATTAAAGATTTGAAAAATTCGTTCATATATTTTGAAAAAATTTACCTGAGCACCGTTTAGTTTGAAATTCGCAACTTCAACTGGTTGTGGGCTCTCGTTCCGTTTGTAGGTGCATTTTTTAGTTTTATTTGTTTTCCATAAATCAATGTTTTGTTTAGGATTGATTTGTTCGATATTGTAAGTCTGATCATAACAACCAGATATTGGTCGTAGATCGTCCTTGATATCTTCAGTTTTCGGGTGATAGCAACATAAAAGATTCCTTAGCGGTTTTCCACCCATTATGATGAGATTTCAATAATCGACGTGGTAACTGTTCATATCAAGCCAAAGAAATAATTTTGTTTCACCTATAAAAACATTACGAATTAGAAATTTGAACAAATATGTAATAGTTTTACTGTCCAATGTTCGTCCCTTCAGCCTATGTCTACAAAGCATGACGTTTTTTGCAAAATAGTTTTTAATATTTTAATTTTTTTTTCCCAAAATCAATCTTTCTGCTTTTCCTACCGTTTTCCTTGCTAAGATCATGCAATCAAAGAATGATAAGATATTGTTTCTGTGAGATGGTTTCAACAGTTTGGTCAACTTTGGCATTTTAGATTCCTCGTGATAGATTTGCTGGCTTTTCACGAAAATCTTTCTGTAATAAGAGCACCTATCGATCGAACAGCAGAAATGGTTTCATTCAATGTAACAAGTAAACAGTTACTTCCTCCTTTCGCTATAAAGTATCATTTTACTTTGATTTCTAATTTCTACTATTTCTTAGCAATCTATCTTTCTGTCATTTGCATAAAATTATAAGTCTTTTGGTTCAAAATATTTGAATTATTTACTTAAAAAGATTTTGATAGAATTTACAAAATTCCTAAAATAGAATCTAATTGTCCCAAGAATCAAAGATATCAATATAAAAGGATATGGCAGCATAATTTATTATTCAATTTTCCACCACTTTGATTGTTGTTAAAATGTTAAAGTTTAAACAATATTTCACTGTAAAAATATACCAAAAATTAATTTAATGAAAATAATTTTGGCGAAAAAGATGGGAAGACTTGACTTCGCGCTCATTGGCAGAGAAAAGAATTACGAATTAAAAATCTGGGTAAACATTGTTTGCTTATTCTTTTTTTCGTCTCTAAATCATTTCGAGCTAAAATGAAGAATGAAATTTGTGGGTTGAAATTTTTAAATATAATAGCTGATAACTAACTCCTTTCTAGCAATACTTTTTTTGCTTAATTCTTACCAATATAATTTTTGCATCTTCACCTGGCAAAAAACTTGTCCAAGTTTTCATGTTTTTCTTCATCATTTACAGTTTAAGGTCTTATATTTACTCACTTTCTAAAATTACATCACTTGACTGCTTCCAATAATGTTCAATGAACTGAACTTTAGATAATAAAAAATGAAAAATATCATTAAATTTAAAGTGAATGGGGATAATTCCATAAAAATCTGTTGCAAATAAACAATGATGATAAACAAAGACTGAAAGAGATGGGAAGATTGGCAACACAGCAACTGCAACGCAATAGGAGGATAAGCTAGATGATATTGTCGGTAGTGGTGATATGATAGTTTGCCGCGGGTGCTCATAAACGTCCATTAGAAGACAGTTGTTGTTTTGTTACATCATATTATTGCATTACCCTGCATAATATTTGCTATTAAACTCGTTTGATAGGAAGGAAATCCCAATCATAATTTAAATTCAAAAAAAAAAAAATCAAATTTAAATTTACTACTTGCATGTGGCATTGGCGGCAAACTTGTAATGCATATGAGTGCGATGGTGTATTTAAAAAACTGAAATATTAGTTGAAGCAAAAAATGGCATTTAATATGACTGTTGATGGCGCATCAAAGGTGCAATTACAAATAGGTTGAGACTTTTTTGTTTCCTTTGAAATTTGGCAATAATTCGTTACTCAAGTTACCGACCAATTGCTTTTTGTTTTGCTTATAACATTGATGTATGCTATGAACGATGAATTTTTTAAATTGTATTTTTGTTTTCTACATTTTTTTTAGAAATCAAATTCGGTACAATAAATGAAACAAATATGAAGTAATTTGGCTTCGTGAATGAAATGGCAATCATTTTGTTATAGTATTTATCAGGCTTGCAAATGGAGACTTAACAGTTTGATTTAATGGAGAATGCTAGAATTAAATAAGATGAGATGAAGATAAACGCTTCATTTAAGACCGTAAAACATTAGAGCAGACTTTTTATTGCTATATTCTAAAATTGTTGAGAAAAGAGATTATGCTTGCTATTACTTAAAAAGTTATTTCCATTCACTAAGAATGAATAATTCGCAAAATCGTTCTTCTAAAGAAGAGCTAAAAAGATAGATGGAGTACGTAATGAAGCAGTTATATTCGGTACAGCGAAAGATTGGAGGAATTGTGGGACGAAATGTCTTCAACCTATTCTCAAACTTTCAATGAGTACGACGTCTTGCTTGCTTGAAGAAAGCGTAGATTTTGAATGTTAAACTGTTAAAGTGGACCATTTTTGATAAGCAGAACTGGCGCTGTGGAATGAACAAAACATTTTAAAAAAATATAAGTCTTTCGCTCAGGCGCCATCCATTTTCAGAGCTAGATGATTTGACTTCAGAGGGAACCAGCTGCTAGATTGTTCGACTAGTCTTTCGCTTCTATACCAAAGTGAGATGATTTAAACAAAGTAAGTCGAAATGGTATATCAACGTGAGAGGTATTTGGTACACTTTTTTTTTTTTGATACATTCGACTATGCTGAGATGGCAGTAAAATGCCACAATTATGTATTATGATTAAGTGAGGAGCATCTCAAACATATCGTAAGAAAAGCAAGAGTATTTTAAAGTGATAAAGAAGTATGTAAGAAGCATATGAGAGGTTATAATCTGCTATTCCAATGATTAATCTAGGCAATAGAAAATTGGAGGAGCAGTAATGTGAATGATTTCAAAAAAGCATTTAAATGGCTGACATGTCAGATAGTAGAAAAGAAATACAGTCGATAGTTGCACTTGTCTTCAATAGAAAATAAACTCATCTAAAAATCATTGAACAATTAAGTCTGACAAGTTACATTACACTACACATGTAATTTTTTTCTAAAATGTTCCAATTCAACATCGCTTTGAAATCTCTTCAAACTAATTTATAGTCAAGCTTGGTAGATTTGTTTCTACTTGAAGCTATTTCGGTATTATTTACATATTGATATAGAAACTTCAGAAGTATATGGGAAAATTTATTGAATGCGTCGATATGAAAGAACAGTCAGATATTTTATTTAAGGAAATTATAGGAATGTTGAACAAACCGGGATTAATTAATTCGCAAAGTGAACAAATGCATAATATGTAATATATTGATGCAACGATGATATAAAATGAAATTTTAGTTATCAATTGTCTGGTCCGATTCGTAGTTGTTTCTAATAGGCTTCGTAAAGTGTTTAGCCCATCAAATAATGACAAGTGGCGTGAGTGAAAAATAATGTGTATTATCATAAAATATAAATAGAATAATCATTTAAAATCTGCCGTTATTCATCTACCCAAGGTGTAAATAAAGAGAAGTTGATTATTCGACTTATTCAACAGTTGTTTCAATCATTTTGGGAACCGTTGTTTTCGTCTCTGATGGCATTTCCTCTAGTGTCAGTGGTATTTCCTCTGGTGGGTGTATTCGCTGCAGTTCCTGGAATAGCATGTCAAGTCCGAATCAAAAATAAAAAAATTTAAAGTTTCATCAATTTTAAATGTTTGTCTTAAATCCATGATCTTAAATTTAAAATATTGCGCTTTAGACACAGTATGAAATATTTTAGGAACATTTCAAATATAGATTGTTTAATATTGTTATTAATTTATTCTTTTACCTGAAATAAATCTAGGCCAGATTATTTAAAGAAGTATTATTCAGACTAAAGTTGAATATTTTGTCTGCCAAAACTTTCTCCAAAATATAATCATTTGACCGGTATTATTGAATCAAAATGATGAGTTTCATGTTGTTTAGAGCTATTACATATCAAGAATCCTGTTCCAAACTCGGTAATCATGCTCAATTCTGCTCACCAAATCATGAAACGATTTCTCCAATCTCACACAACAACATTCCACTGTATCGTTCTCCACAGTCACGATATCATTCTCCCACAGTGTAATCAGACAACAATTTTGTGGTGAACTGATATGCTTTTTGTAAATTTTGTATTTTTGAAAACGAAAAATAACCTGCGTGTTTGGCAAAATATTAGAATTTTTGGAGGAATTTTCGGAGGAAATAACATGAATCAGTTTACCATCCACGATGTTATTACTAGGAACTATATCCTGTTTTTCCTGCAATGATTTCATCGATTCATGGCTCAAATCATATGACTGAGACTGTGAACCTCCCATAATGCTCTCTCGTCGAACTTCAGGATAGCTTAAAAATAGATCGCATCTTTAATTTAATAATCAAATTCGGAACCACAAAATATTCAACACATTATATATTAAAATAGAACACGACTTTCAAATTCAAATTCAAACATAAATGTTATGCTGGATTTCATGCAACTTCGATCTTTTTTCCAAAATTCAGCTTTTTGGAATTACTGAAAGATGGAATAAAAAAAAAAAAAAAAACCGAGAACTGAAGATGTGCAAATAATTCTTTCAAGAATATAGCAACAAAAAACGATCATCAAAAAGGAGCTTGCGAATCTCAGTTCTGAAATGTCACATCGTGAGCAAACAGAACGAAGTGAAATAAAGATGCTTATGAGTTTTTAGCAACGAGTTAAATAAAAATATTACTTTAATAGTTGAATAATTAAAGTCTTATTCAAAATAAGAATCATCCTAAGCCATTTAATGACAAGCAATATCTTAAAGACCAACATAAGGATAAGGAAATTCATTAAAAAAAAAGAAAAAAACATTGTTAAGTTTTACTTTACTGTCTACAGAAAAAGTGATGTTTTTCGAAAGAATTCCGGCTTTCCGACAGAAGATGATATCGGTAAAAGACAATTCATTGATATTATCGACCAAATCTTTTCGGAAAATTGGATTTGCGAATGTAAAACCATCACGAGAAAACACTTCGTATGATTATATTAAATGTGCTCATTAATTAGTGATTATTAAATTAACAGCAAATGAAAGGCTTATTACAAAAGATAGGAGAAGCTAGCCTTTGACTTTAAGATCACAGATTCCTTGTTTGGTGCATTCACATCATCAAAGTCATCATTAAATCATTAAAGTTAATTATGGCATGAAAAACATACAAGTGAATTGGTAAGTAATGCTTCTTTTTTTCAAAAAGGTGTTTATTCTTTACCAAACAACGCGCAGTTTGAAATCTGACATACAAGGACTATGCATCCGTGTGATGAAAGTAAGAGTATGTTAAATCAAGTAGTAATATCCAGCAGCATAGTAACTGATAGCCTTGAAGCAATTTCAGATAATGAAGTGGTTTTATTAAATGGTATTTTAACTGTTAACACGTAACGGAATCTGTCATTTCAAATCGCTCCTTAAGTTACTTTGGTTATAAAAGCCAGATGTTTGGGTTATCATTCAAGTAGCATTAGTCTATATCACCTTTAACAGCTATGAATCACCTATGACATTAGATTCATTACTGAAGAAAATGTATCACACCGATTGACCGCCAAGTTTATCATCTGTAAATTTCCTCAATCACCAAGTTCAAACTGTTCCGTTACTGTAACTTAATAGCTTCAAGTCCAAGCAAACACAACAAGATTCGCAAAGCTGACTAATAGAGTGTATAAAGACTTAATGAAATTAATGTCACCTTCGGAAAATTAATATGAAGCAGATAGGTAAAACATGATGGAAGGGTGAAAAAGGTCGTTTTTATCAGTCCCAATATGGATATATTAAAATAAATATGTGGCGTCCCATGAAAATGAGCTAATTTGAACCAATAACATTGCAAATAATTCGTTGGAGAATGCTCGGAAACAAATAATATAGCCTCTAAAAGATTTGATGAAAATTCATTTCATATTAAAAAAAAAAAAGTAAATTGAGACAATTTACAAATAAAGTAATAAATTGTGTAAAATGAAGAAATAAAACCAAAGATCAACAATAGCATATAACTGTTTCTTCTGCAAAGAAAAACTATCGATGAATTTGCTAAACATGTTGATAAGATTTATCTATATCTGTGGAAGAACTATCATTCGCTACAGAATGGATGCTGTAAGCACACGACACTCATATCATATCACTCAGTACAAAAGAAAGAAAATGTGAGAGCAACACAACATCATCAAGCCCAGCAAGCCATATGATCAGATTTAAGACCTGTGCAGACCCTGTTGCACACACATACATCTTCACATTCATTCATCACACATACACTTTGTTGTGAATCATAAATACAAACATTACCATTATTTCTTTACATTATTAATATGTCCTGTTGAAGTTTTGCTTGCCAATTTTTACTATGCAATGAGAAGATGGGATCAAAGAACAGTTATCTGACCTTCAGGAACAAATAACTGGAAAAAAGTATGATTAGTATTTAGGGTGGTGGCCTAGCTGGCATACGGAAATTTGTTATTCTGATTCCAGATTAATTTAATTCAATCCCTTCTTGTCTACTTGTTTCAATCGAAGAATTGGAATTTCTTCAATTGCAAATTTAAAATTTGGAAATGATGTCAGTAAAACCGAACTGTCGAAATGATCCAAGTATTATGTATAGTAAAAATGTGTAATATTTCTCAGACAGGTGAGTCACTTATCCATATCTCCGCAGAAAAGCCTTTGTTTTCTCACCTTTCGATCTGCTAATGGAGCTCATGTGCATTGTTTAAAATGTTATAAACCATGCTAATTGTCCAAAATGTTGCAAGGACTGAAGCTTGTGTGCTTTATTTGAGATGCTATAAATTATTACTTACTTCTTATCCTTTGGCCCTTGTTCTGATAACTAATCTTTTGCATGATTAATGCGTTGTAAACCTCCGCCTACAATCAAGACCAAAATTTTTCGAATCAATAGGGTTAAGTGTCTTCGAACAGTGTCTTCAATAGCACTGTTTTTAAATCAGTGTCTTCAGGCAGTGTCTCCAAGATCTCCATCAGGAGTAGTTCAATTCCAATTTAGTTTCGAAGACGGTTTCAACAGCACAAGCGACCGTTCATCAGGAGCAACAGCACTGATGGAGCGAAAGAAGGAACGATAGTCACAGACGAAAAGTATGACAACGTAGTGAGCATTCAAACGAGTGTTGGCATCTTTTTATTATTCAATGTGTATTGTTCATTTATCTTTATTATTGTTAAATATGGAAGAAATATTGTTTGCAATATCTTATTAGATCAGCAAAGAATATTGTCGATTGTCTGTAATATGGATGAATCTAATAAAACCTATTGCTGATCTAACCAAGTCACAGTAACAGGATTCCAGTTCAGTAAGATACAAACCAAATTACGAAGTACCAGAAATTTCTCCCAACAAATGAATGCTACCAATTTTCTGAAATTCAAATGACACAAAAGGTTGCCTAATTTGAAGATTTTCTAAATTGTTGACAATAATGTCCATATCTTATCAGTAATAGTGCAAACAATTACAATAAAAATTGAATGCTAATCAATCACTTTTGTCATGGAAAAATCCATTGAAACAAGAGTTCATGTACAACAATGCCGATCAACAATTCATTATCACATGCTTGCCAAAGAGTTTGAACCTTTTCACTTTTTAATGCTAATTTTACAGGAGAAATAAGTAAAGACCAAATATTTCTTGCTTTCCGAGAGGAGCTTACAATACAAATCACCAAAATATCCCTATCTAGCTACTGATGAAACAGCAATAATTGCAATTTTTAATACAGAACAAATTTGGTCAACAATACTACTTCATCGAATTCTTGTTTCTTGTTCTTTCCTACTATAGCCAGTATATATCAACAATTTCGTATTTTAAATCTGGAATTATTAAATTGAAATATTTTTCCTCTCATCCAGATGCATACGATAATTTAAAAATTTGCGCAAAACACTTGTAGGAGTAGATGAGATCAAATTTTACTAACTTTGCTTGCATATATATCAAATCATTAATTATCGGCATTGGAAATAAGTAGTGTTGATACAACTATATCTAGTAATTTGATGACTACGATTTTGTTATGTGCATGATGATGACAACGAAACAATTTGAATTTTAATTATGTTCGGATATTTTCAATTTTCAAATTTTATTTATGAAGAAATCCTTCAATCATAGAGTTTGCGATAGACAGAATTATCCATCTAGATTTCATAGTATTAAGCATTTCTTCTAAAATATTTTATATACTGGTTCAAATATAGCCATTAACTTAAGCTTTCAATAAAATAGATACAGTGTAGTAATTGTGATGTAAGTAGTCTGAATTAGATCAAATTTGAACGAAATTTTAATCTAAATGGAATTATTGAGTTCATAAAGTAACTTTGACTTATGATGCATATATGATATACATGTTGCTGAATTCCTCCTTTTTGATCATTTTATGCTTTCCCGCTAATCTTATATTGCCCATATCCGTCATCTCGTTTATGTTTATTTTATATTAAAAGTTATTGAGAAGAACTGAAATGTTCTGTCAGGATTTTTGTGAAGAAATAAGATAGAAATTCATTTTTCAGTCTTACTAATTAGTTAATTAATTATCAAGATGTTGTTGACATCACTATGGTAGATAAATCCTTTTGTGAGTAATTTGTGACTTCAGTTTAGGTCTTCAGATGCATGCATGTCACTGTCTATGAAGAATAGTTGCAAGATGTGAACGGAGAACGTATGCAAGACAAGGTGGAAAGAGGAGCCGCACCTCTTCAGTTCTAGTCAGCTTTAATGAAAATGAGAAAGGAGATAGTGGAAATACAAAGATCACCTCATCTCTGGCATTTCCACCCTACTTTGTTTTAAATAATCCTCAAGGCAACTGCTTCGGCTACTTTTCGCAATCCTTCTTCAATGATTACAATTCTTTCTATTGACTTCAATTTCTTCTACATTTGGAACAAAAATTATTTGATCGATTTTACATATACGAATTAAGTTTATTTATTTAATTATTTTTTCATTAATTTCCATTTGGACAGCTTGAACGATAAGATGATTTGCTGGTACGTACCAAAATTTGGCGGAACATTTTCTCAAGCTTTTATCAAACAAGAAGTGCGCTCTGCTTCGTACTGATCAGGTAAATTAAATACAGAAAATCATAATTTAATAACAGTTAATTTCTTTATAATAGTTATCAAATTTTGCACTGAGTTCAGAACCAATGTATATTATCTTGTTTATCTCTAGTCCTTTTTATTCTATGAAGACTAAGATATCATGCTGATAAAAGACAAATAGACCACTTTTGGATGTGATTCCATCAAGTTATTTACATTTTTAAAGTTTAAGACAGGATTATTTCTGATGTATAAATACTTTTATATCATATTAAGCAAATGCGGCACTTAATTACAAGCTATCAATTAGAAATATGAACTTGTAATTGAATTGATCAGTAGTGGATGAAAAGTAACACTGCAGAGTAAAATGGTCAATCTCATCGAACTAGTAATTTCTTTAATATCATTATTGATACCAATGATATACTGCAATGAAGACGCAAAGCGGTTACATGACGATTTAATGGCCAATTACAATAAGCATCGACGGCCAGCTCCAGCAGCTAATAAACCGATAACTATCAAGTTGAAGTTGCGACTGTCACAAATCATCGATGTCGTAAGATATTACTAAATTATTTTAGTTAATTCATATAAAAAATCGAAGTTAAATAGATTCTTTTTATTGCTTTCAAAGAAATCTATAGCAGTACTTATATCTTTCAATTTCTTCCGTCCTTCCTTTCTTAAAATCCAATTCGAATCATTCAAACAGATATTAGCAAATCAATATTGAATTGATAATAAATTGCAACAAAAATGCAAATCCTTGAAATATGATATTAATGAAAATATGACACAAAAATACACTGTCCTGCAATATTAGAAGGATGTATTCTTTTTTCAAAAAGTAGGGGTGTTTGAAAAAAAAAAAAAAGAATCCTATTGAATTTTTGAATAACTTTGAAATTTTTTAAAAAAAACGAAAGAAAAAAAAAATCGAATTCTTCAACTGAAATTTCAAATTCTATTTAGCATGAAATTGACCAGATAATGACATGCAGTGTTTGGCTCAAACAAGTGTGGATAGACAAAAAACTTTCCTGGAATCCAAAAAATTACGGGGGTGTGAGTGTTCTGTATGTACCATACGAAATGATTTGGGTGCCCGATATTGTTCTCTACAATAAGTAATGATTTTCAAGATTTACAAATTATTTATTATAGGAAAAAATTTTTATCTTGTTTTATTTTTGAGAAATGTAAGAGTTGAAAATACGAATAACATGAATAAAGTTCTATTGTATCAGAAATAGATAAATTTTCTAAAAAGTTGACTTTTCTTTAGTCTAGCTTAAAAACTGAAAATTCGTCAAGCCCCAAAATATCGTATATTTGATATATTTCATTTGACAATAATGTATTGATATATTTCAAAAAAAAAAAAACTTCAATGCTTTATGTAGAAAAATTCATTTTTTTTTCTTTTTTAGTGCTGATAGTAATTACAACATAACGATCAGTACAAAGGCAACCCTCCGGTACGATGGAGAAGTGACCTGGGAACCACCAGCAATTTTCAAAAGTTTATGTCAAATCGATGTCAGATGGTATTTCTTTCCTCTTCACCTAAATCAAAATCTTTTGGTCATCAAACGATTATTTCGGATCCATTCACTGATTAGATTGATTGATTGAATGTTATTGGAGAAGCACACAACATAATCGCCATTTAAATAAATTTAGTGTTTAAAACTGATAAAAGTATGTCAGCTAATACAAGTTTACTTATACAATAAAATTTAAAAATTAATTATTACAGGTTTCCCTTTGATGAACAGCGCTGCCATTTCAAGGTATTCATTTTTACGTTTTAATGATATTTTGCAAATATTATATGGAAATTTTAGAGATATTTTCTTTAAAACAAAAATCTCATATGAGAAATAAAAATAAATTCATAGTTTGGTTCTTGGACCTACTCGGAAAAGTTGTTGAATTTGGAATTATTGGGCGGTGAGCCACACTACGAACTAGAAATCAATGCAAATGGTGAAGTAGATAATGTCACTATCGTCGAAGATGGAATCGGTAAATTTTCATTCAAAAATTAGAATTCTTTCATTCAGTAGTTTCTAAATCTATCTTTCCGTGTATAAATTATATACATATTGACAGGGATAAGTTTGTATGCAACAGAAGACTAGTAATGAATTTTCCCATTGTTATTTCGCGATTTATTCTTTACTTCTATTACAAGTTCAATTATCTTACATTTTACTAAAAGAATATCACACGTTTTTACGCATTAAGGATACTAAACGTTTTTACGCATTAACCTTCAGTGACATCATCAGCTAAGTTTGAATCACTATTCGTTCTTCATCTGAGCATGGAAATTGCGTGGAATGAGAAAAATATCGTACTGTACAACTAGTGTCTTGCATATCATAGCAAAAACATCGAAATTGAGCATCAATAATCAGAAAAATGTCGAATATTTGTTTACTGATTGAGTTGCTTAATACTTCCCTTGTCTGCATGGTATTTTACGTATCATATCAGATCTTTCGGATTATTATCCATCGGTTGAGTGGGATATCATATCACGAGTTGCAAAGAGAAGAACTAAAAATTACGCTAGCTGTTGTCTAGATGAAACTTATGCCGATATTATGGTAAGCTATTTTTCAAAGCGTTCTTCAAAATTTTAATAATGCATCAAAACTTTCGTTTTAATTTCCACATTTTATGTAATCATTGTCTGTAATTATTCTTCCTGTAATTATTTTGACGAAAAATTAGTAACTTAAAAAATCCGTGTATTTTAATTTGATATAATTTATTAGTTAGGAATAAAATTTTTTTAAGTTAATTAAGTTAATCTATCCAAATATGTATTATAAAATATAACTGAAGTTATAGTTCAAAAATTATATTTTGATTCAAGTTGTATTCATAAATTGCAGTATTACTTGGAATTACGTCGGAAGCCATTATTTTATACAGTAAATTTGGTTTTTCCATGTGTTGGCATATCATTTCTGACCATTCTCGTTTTCTACTTACCATCACATAGTGGTGAAAAAGTTACTCTCTGTATATCAATTCTAGTTGCCTTGACTGTTTTCTATTTATTATTGGTTAGTTATCTTAGTTTAAAATTTTTTTAAAATTTACGATAATTTCATTTTTCACTTCAAGCTGACATTCTTATTAATATGTAGATAATATTCCAGACAGAAATTATCCCTGCCACAAGCATCAGCTTACCATTAATCGGTAAATACTTATTATTTACTATGGTTATGGTCACACTCAGCGTAATTGTCACTGTTATATGTCAGTTATCTTTTTTATTATATTTCTAAGTTCTTTTTTAATTTACTAAACATAAAACCTGAAATGTGTTGAAAGATTAAGCAGAGGTAGAAAATTGTTCATAAAATTTGATTCAAAGATAACTACGAGATGTTTAAAGACTTTGAAATAATTATGCAATCATTTCGAAGTATACTATAATGCATCATCGAGAATGAGACATACTACTATTATTATGTAGTGCATTTTGAAATGATAAAATGAGATATTAATACAGTTGTGATTGGGAAAGTTCTGATTCTTCATCTTCTGCCTTTATAGATAATAAATGTAAATGCCGAAGAATATTATTACCTGTTGTTAATCTTTTCTCAGCACTTCGGCATACAAGCCAAGTTTTTTAAATTAGTCGAAATTATAAAAGTCAATTAAAGTTAAAATTACAGCTTTGAATTTGCATTTTCGAAAGCCTACGACGCACCGAATGCCTGAATGGGTGAAGTGGTTTTTTCTTAAGACTTTACCGAAAATATTGTTCATGAGACAACCACTGAATGGTGCCAACGATTTATTTTGCAAAGATGGCAAAAGAAGCGGAGAATTATGTTAGTTTCTATCATTGGATTCTTAAATTTAAAAACAGGTAAATCATGAAATTATGCTTGGCGCGCAATTACATGGACCGTATCATCAACATCCATAATCAGAATTTTGCTAAGATGGCGATCGTAAGCACATGAAGTTTATTGCTTTAAATTTCATTATTTTATGGAAATGAAGTTTACGTTGTAAGAATGAAAAGGCAGTCTTCAAAGTTGCTTTAAAACATAAACAGCCATTAGAATGTCGAAAGAATGGTACAAGTCGCATCAATCAAATTAGTAGACAATTGAAATCTATATTTTTTTTTCTTAAGAGTTAGATTATTGGAAAGCACTGAAAGCAAAAAGAAAGAAGTCAAAGGTAGCAATATTTGCAGTTAATGTTATAGGTGAACGAATAACAATGAACTATCATGAGCATACGGTAAATAAAAGTGGCAGAAATCCGATTCGGACTGAACCGGATGAGCGAATTCAGAAGTTATATCATTCACCGAATGTGGTAAAAGCATT
Source organism: Onchocerca flexuosa (assembly GCA_002249935.1). Classification (NCBI taxonomy): domain Eukaryota; kingdom Metazoa; phylum Nematoda; class Chromadorea; order Rhabditida; family Onchocercidae; genus Onchocerca; species Onchocerca flexuosa. Next base: position 1,987,280 of record KZ269977.1, on the reverse strand, counting down.
CGAAAATATTTGCTTCATCGCCGAATTGCTCAAGAAAAAAGATCAAGATGCTAAGGTAGACTAAAGCTTTTTTTTGTGTAATTTTCTTTGTCACAAGAAAATTACAAACTTTGTTATTCTGAGAGCATGATTGAATATCTCATTGTAATTTAAAAATGGCAATAGCTGCATAATGAATAAGTTGAAAATACATCCCGCCTCGTTTGATCAGTTATGAAAAACATGATTGGACGGATTAAACAAAGGGTTTAAATGACGGCAGTTTTTGTATCAATTTTTAGTTACGAAAATTCTGATTATTTGATTATCCTGGTTTATTTAATCTTTTAGAAACAATTGTTCATGATCTGTCTATTCTTAAAATTTAAGAATCTAATTTCTTAGAAAAATTCTTATAAATTTATTTTGTTCAATCAGAATAAATTTCAACCAATTGAGGTGGATGAAGATTGGAAGTGCGTTGCAATGGTACTAGACCGATTATTTTTGTTGCTTTTTTCGATTGCCTGCTTCGCAGGAACTATTACAATTCTTCTTCAAGTAAGCTTGAAGCAATGATTTTTAAGAATTTTTAGAGCATTTAAGCAATATGAAATGAATGGAATCTAATTATTTAAGCCTAAACCTGATCACTATATGGAAATATATTTATTGTTTATTAGTCCTGAATCAAGCCAATTTGCTTTCTTAGTACCACGCCATCCCTCTATTAAAACATTTTTTATTGCAGGCACCAACACTCCATGACACTCGAAAAGCCATTGATTTACAATATCGACCCACAAATATTACTTAATGAAGATTTGGAGTAGTTCTGCTGCAAGACATTATTAGTCATTACTGACGCCTTTTCATGTTTCTGAGCACATTCTAGATCTTTTCACATGAATATAAAAATTTATCGATAGCAACATACTATGCATACTTTTGAAATTGTCTGATATGATTTAGTAATGATTATTTATTCCGAACAACTAGAAGAGGACAACCGGAAAGAATTATAATGATAAGTTATTGTTCTTCTATAACTTTCCGACATGTCAAAGAAGCCGAAACTTTTTGTGAAGCTAACTTAATTATTTTATTATATTTCTGGCAAAGAATTAGCGGACTTTTTGGGAGAGAACAAATGACATCGATAAAGAATGATCAAAAATGAATTTTTTTAAAAAGTGATGCACATACGATTCTGCATAGCACAAAATAAATGACAAAAGAACAATAGCATTCCGATTTGTGTCATTCATTCATCATGCAAGTCCAATGATGATAATCAACAATTCCAACCAAGTGATGCCTGCCGTACTTGCAGCTACAGTATCAAATTATTTAAAGATTTGAAAAACAAGGGAAAGTAAACGAAGCAGTCATGAAAACTTTATTGACTGATTGTCAAAAAAAAGGATGACGTAGATCAAGAAAAACAAAACAGATGCAATTTAAGAAAAACAAAACAGATGCAATTTTCTAAAGATTGATGCTATAAAAAGCCACTTAGTTTAATCTTTATGGCATGTCATAGAAATCATTTTATTAAAAAAAAATTACGTTTTACTGAGCGAAATCTGCACATGCAATTTTATAAACAAAATCGTCGAATCAACAAATTTATTTTTTCTAATTAATAACTATGGATCATTTTTAACATTCGGATTATTAAAGTCGCATCAGTTATCCATGTTGTTAACAATTCTCTTATCACATGCAAATCAAAAATTTCAGTTTCGATTGGACATAATATCTTTTTAAAAAAAAGAAATATGATAACAGTATTAGAAATATTCCCATCTAAATTTCTTACTTCATGTTTTAAACTCAACCCAAAATTTTTTTAAAAAACATCACATATGAAATATTATTCTTTCATTGTACAAACGATCTTCAACTTTGAAATCCTTGTAAAAACTCAAAAATTCATTGCATATAAGACGATCACTCTTTGAGACAGCGAATTTAAAGACAGAGAATTTAAAACCTGGATAAATAACGAAGCATGTGTACTTATTTTAAATTAGCTGTACCCGGTCATGCGAAGCGTGGCCATCTACCGAGACCATACAAATAAAAATGTTGGTTCACTTATTTTCACCTGCCACAGGTGTGACAGATAAAAAAAAAGTAGGTATATTTATGTAAAAACATACCCCTATTTGATTTCAACGTTGTTGCGAATTTTCAAATCAATCGGTGAAGAACTTGAAACGTTGTGCCAAAGCCACAGCGAACATTTACATTTTTATTTAAATAGATTAGTTATCGACTATTATCTAGCAGTGAATCAATAACTGGTTACTCTCTTTTTGTTTGTCTGTAAACTGGATCGTTTTGGCGGGAAACATATTTATTCTTACCACGTTTTTGGCGATAAACATATTTATCCTTATGGACAGGTAAAAAAAAAAAAAAAAAAATAATTAGATATAATTATATGGAAGCACGAGCTTATTCAAATGCAACGTTATGTCAAAATTTCAAATCAATCGGTGAAGAACTTGCAACGTTGTTTACAAGCCATCTACATTTTTATTTATATAGATGTTTGAAACTGCAATTGAAATCTAAAATCAGATCTCATCATAGGACTAAATTCAAAAGCCATTTTGTATGTATAAACTTCTATTTCAAAAAGTACGAGAAATATAAGTAAGCACTTTATGGTGACAAAGCTTTTCTCTCTTCAGAATGTTTGAAAAATCAAACGTATGTCAATTTATCGTTTTAAATATCATTTGAATTCTGATATCATCTATTTATCTAATCAAAGGAAACTAATAAATAATGAGACAATCCGCAGAAGATCAAGAATGTAACTGATCTATTACTCTCGTATTTCCAATCACTTTTATTCTTTTTAAGTCAAGGTTTTCTTTCAGCGGAAGCTTAAAAACACAATTATTGCTGAAAGCTGAGATAATTTTATGAAATAGTATTAGTCAGGCAGTAGAAGGTGTATTGACGTTGCTGAAATCAATTAAAAAAGAAGTGGATGAAGTGTAATTAGAAGTGAAATTTGTGTGTAAGCAAATCGGTTCTGTCATCTTTGCTGCAATTCATCGAAGAGGTGTTGTTATGTGAGAAACGTTCGGTATTCAAACATTCTGAATATATTATGAGATGATTCAGAATCTCTTCGTCAAGCCAAGAACTGTTCAATGCTTGTTATGTTTGTTTTGATTTGAAGAGAACTAAAAATAACTTTCAAGCGATAGCATTCAGGCTTGAAGCGTAACATTCAGACTAAAAAAAGCGTAGCATTCAGGATAACTTTCAAGCGTAGCATTCAGGCATTCAGGCTTCAAGCGTAGCATTCAGGTCAGGCACCACATCTGCTTGATTGGAAGTTTGATGTCCAATTTCTCCACATCACCTCATTGTCATTCGTTAGTCGACAAACCGGGATGGCCAAGGAAGAGCGCATCCTCGACGAGAACACAGCAACAGCCATCGTCATTCGAAGATCGATCGCATGCTGTAGCCATGCTGAAAAATAATGGCAATAATGGAATGACGTTTGTTGATGACGTTAAACTTGCAAGTAATGCTATTTAACGTGAAAGAGCAGTGTGCGTGCGTGAATGCAATGCATTGCAACGGCTATTATATGATCTTTCTGCACGAGGAACGCATTTTTCCAATCATTTTCTATCTAACTTTATCTGTGATGAACTAAAACTTGCACGCATGCATATAACTTGCAACAAACATGCATGCACAAACGCTTATTGCAAACACACACACACACAACACACAAACACCCACATTCATTTGCTGATAATAATGCTTCCTACACATACATACATACATGTGCACATACGTACATATACATACATACATACACACACATACCTACACGAATGGCTTGCTATGCAATGAGAATCATTCCAGCTTTGCCTGTAAGTCCTTTGACTATGTATGTGTGTATGTGTATGTGTTGTATGTGTGTGTATGTGTGTGTGTGTGTGTGTGTGTGTGTGTGTGTGTGTGTGTGTGTGTGTATGCATTAGTGGACCATTGTCTCAAGATGAACTTATTGATCGGTTGCAGTAGCCTAGTATTGCTTTTCTGCTTTTCCCAGCTTATTTGCTATTGGAATGCACATGAGGCCCTATGTACACACCCATACCATGTAGATATGCGATAGTTACGCCACATACATGCGTATTTGTCTGTGTCTGTCTGTGTAACATACAAACTGCTCAAGTTAACGACGGACTAATCGCAAAAACTTTCGCAGTAGCGCAGTTCACGTCATCCGAATAAAATTGTTTTTTCTTCATTTGTGCAATTTCATCTTTATGATCACCTCAGTCGCTGTCATTTTTAACTGTCATCTCACTACTGTCGTTGTTTTTTCTTCCTCACTCTTATCACTGATATCATCATATCGATTTAATCATTATTACCGCTTTTTTCGTCAATATTAACGAGGTAGCAATCTCTAGCGTCCTAAATAATGATCCGTACATTGCAGTATGAAATATCGGTGTTATGAGTCAAAGGAAGGGAATGATAAGCAGTATCATTTGCTCATCAGTATGAGGATTCGCCGTTACGCTGTGTTGTATCCACTCTGCTGTGCGCACAAGTCGTAGCTTTTGACCTGGATGCTATATGATATCAAGGAATATGCTGAAGTATTTGCTCCCATTATCATTTCTGATATCCATAACTTATTATCTAGTAGATCCAAACATCAACGGCACGTACTGATTCTTTTCGGTGGAGATATCCTTTTTGCGAATGGCTGCCTACACTCTTGCCAAGGTTCATTTTATCCTTATTTATCGTATTTTCAATTAAAACTCAAAATATGTGCCTTGTTTGTTGAAGTTTTCCGGTTGTAGTCTTTTCTGTTGCCTGTTTTATTACTTCATTCCGTGCAACACGTAATGTTCTTTCTGTCAAACTGATTTCTTTCCTCATTGAAACTCTTCCTCCTACAAAATGCCGGTGAAGTGAAGAGATATAGAATTGTACGTGGGAGATTCATGTATCGTCAGTCCTAACTTTCGATTTCAACTTTTTACTTTTCGTTTAATTTATCTTCAAGGCATAACTTTTTAAATACCTATTAGTTATGCAACTTCCTTATTTCAGGCCCTTCAGTAACTTACATCTTTTGTGCTATTACTTCAACAAGTTGTGTATCTCGAAAGTTCTCCAGCAAAAGACATCATATTAACTGAAATTTCAATTTAAATTTAATATGATAATTATTTGTGATTCTGCACATAATCTTGGAAAAGCTGTAATTTGATACTCAAAGCAAATCAGACATATTCGTTCCAGAATGTACTCATCTTTCATAGAATTCAGTTTGTGTTAAGAAATCGTCAACTTTTTTCTCTATTAGGTACAATAAAAATGTAGTGCGATTATCTGAGACACACACTCAAAGTTTTTTCATTACTACTGCTTATCCTTGTGCTGCAAGAAGATTGACTCTTGTCGTACTTGTCTTTTTTGGACTCACTCTTCTCAGTAATTTTTTTTGTAGTAATTTTATAGCATAATTACAATGCATGAAAATGCAGTGTGCAAAAAGGATATGGTGATGTGGAAGTTCAGAAATATTGTCTGACGAAGAGATTAAAAGTTTCCGTTTTGAAATTTGGCAAACATTCAATCACTGGTACAATGTTTTCACAAATTTTGATAAGTCGAAAATTTAAATTTATCTTAAAAAAGTTGTCATTGAGAATTTGTCTTTAAGAAAATAAATCATCTTTGTGAATCTAAGGTTTGACATCTTTAAAAAGAAAGATATAAAAACGACAGATATTTTTTATCGCTGAAAATCATACTGTGTTCCATGTAACAATGACAGTTCAAAGTAATCTCAAGAGAAATAAAATCAAAGAAACAATGAATCTTAGTGCTCCTACCTTATTTTAATGCACGATTTTTTTTTTCTTTTTTATAACTAAGTTATGGATAGAAAAAAAGTACATTGCTTACAACAGTTCGGAAAGAATGTTTATTATCTAAGGGCTTCATGTGCTTGTGAGTAATGATGCAGATGTTACTGAAAACAAATCTGCTTAGCAAATTTATTTGTAAATGACATACAATTTGTTTTGTGCTCGATTAATTACAGTGCTACAAAGACAGTCATTTAGGATCAAATATTTTAAATTGAACTTTTTTCATATGTGTCTCAAGCGCCATATTTTTTCCAGCCCGGAAATTTTAATGTGGTAACTCATTGAGCACTGGGCTGACAATTCAACAAAAAAGTTTTTCACCAATTTATTTTTAGCTCGATTCGCTATCTATGAAAATCGCTCAATCTGCTCCGCTCAAAACGCTTAAATATTTTCGCGTGGCTGTACCACAAGCTCTTACTGGCCAAACCCTTGTTGCATTTTTACAGGTTTGCTTTTCTGTTTAATTCACTCTAAGAAAACTATGCTTTGTAATATCTGTTATAACAAAGCAGTCTTTATTAATATCTTAGGGTAGGTATTTTTTTCGAATTCTCGTATGTCATTTTGACAGATTTTGAAGAATTATTGCACATACTGATCAGGTAAAGTAATTTAACTATTTCATGAGATAACTTGCTGTTAAGTTTGGTAGTTTGATCTCTTTCAAAAATTCCATATATGACACACTATCTCGCTGTTAATGCTGAAAAAAAAAGGATGCTGCACTACATGGTTGCTGTGCCCATGATCCTGAATGATATCATACAATACAAAAGAGTTTTTTGGCTCGCAAAAATTCATCTCTCCTTCCTCCTCCTTATCCTCTTTTTTCACATGTAAGCTATAATAGTAAAAAAAAGCAAAAGCAAATTGATTCTTGAATCATAACTTTTTCATATTTGTCAGAGATACGGGTCGAGAAATTGCAGGAATTGATGACTTTTGATGATCTCGCAGATACACTGCATTTGGCAACTTTACTTCTTCAGCACGGTTACATATTTCCTGTAATCGAACATTCATTACTTGTCAAGGACGATAATACATTATACAGACTTCAGTTGCCATATTTTTGGCCCTCTCACGCGACTCACACCGATAATGTGGAATATGGTAAGATTTTTCATTGATTATTTTTCATTGAAGATCATCAATTGACATCGACCACTGTTTAATAATGAATAATGTTAAACTTCATTTCATATTTTACTTTATTGCTTTATGCATTTTAAAATTCTATTCACTGCCGAGTGTTGTGCTTAGAAAGGAATCTCTTTTGAGAAATGAAACTTTATAAGAAAAACAAAAAGGATAAAAAGAAATATTTTTATCTTTTGTGAAATGTTGTGTTCTCAGTGGGAATTGCTTTCGATGAAAGCATTAAAGTGAATGTAAGCATTCGCTTTGTTTCCAGCAATTTATCTTAATAAACGACTGATGCGAAATGAGCAGAAACATGGCCTAGAAGTAGATGAAGTTGAGGCATACAATAAACTTCTCGAGCTTCTTGGCCATATGTGGGATTTTATTACTATTCAAGCGGAAATGCAACTGAAAATTCAAAAGGTATTATTCCATGATACTAATTATGTTTTTATTGCTTGAATATTGAATTAACCATTACTGGATTGCTGAATGGATATTTAAACACATTTATATTTTGATTTCACATTATTAAATTAGCTATGAAGTCAAAATTAATAGTTAATTATTAATTAACTGATAATTGATGCTATTAATAATATATTGACCATAATGCAGATTTGCCCAAAAAATAAAGCAAAAATTATCACTTTCATAATCAACCTCAATATTGACCAACTTACCGTTAAACTTTAATTTTTTTTGACCAGCTTGATGCAAAGAAATGTTTGCAGGAAAAGAAAAAGAGTGATAAAGTAGTATATGACAGTGAAGAAAGGGCATTCTGGAGAACCCGAAGACCTGGACAAGCAAATTGTCTCGAGCAACACATTCAGGTTACTATTTCATTCAGAAATTTAGGAAAGGAATTGGAAATTGCTTTTCTGAAATTTGATTAAAAATGCTATGTTTAGATATTTCGGACATGGCGACATTACTTAATAATCATTGAGTATTAAACTGAGACGTTAGTTAATGTTTGCTTAACGTTTTTTCTAACAAAAGTAAGATTAAGATTACAAGAATTATTATAACAGTATTTCATTTCGATAGTGGAGAAATATTTCTGATCTTTGCTGACAGACATTGAAAGCACTTAAGATGTCTTCTGTAATACAGCACTTATTTAGCACTATATTTTTTGGAAATCATGCAGTTTCAGAAGAGAGAAAAGAAATTACGGAAGCGTACTGCTGCTGTTTATCAGAAAGAACTGGAGCGATTGAAATTCACTTTGAAAACGAAACCATGGCTGAAAGCTATGAAAGCAAGTGAAACGTAAACATTTACTAAATTTTTCTTAGCTTTCAAGTTTTTTTTTTTCTTCATAGAACAAAAAACAAATGGAAAAAATGAAATTTATTTATTTCACTTTTTAGATTGAGATGTTTTATAAAATATTACTGTGCGAAGAATTTTTCATCTTAGTAATGAAAAAAAAAAGTGAATTTAAAAAGGACAGTTGTTTATGCATTTTAATACAGTTTGAGATAAGCTTTTTGGCTTGTTTGTAACAACTGATATGCTTAATTTAGCTACGCGCTATTCAGATAAATACATAAAATAACACTACAAAATCGAATTTAGGATGGTATCTTGGTGCGAACAGTTCCATGACTATGATCCTTTTATATCAACTCCACAACCTAGTAATCCATGGATATCTGATGATACTAATTTATGGGTGGTAAATACTGATTCGTAAGTTCTACTATTATGTCTGTCAACGGAAAATGATTTCATGTAATACTGTATTGCTGTATATTCCTCATATATTATTTCTTCATAGCTAAATTATAAAAATAAAATAAGAAATATTCACTAATTAAAAAAATGAGGCGAAAACATATTATTTTTTCATAGCTAAATTATAAAAATAAAGTAAGATATATTGAAACGAAAACAATACACTGATCACGTATGTTTTGTTGTTCTCAATAAAAGTATTATACCCATAACTTTAGAGATTGCTATTTTGATAGATTCTTTTAAAATAAAAGAAATGATAAAAAAAATTTCTGTTCTCAATACTATATTAGATGTGATATTTTGTTAAATTTTAAGACTTTTTTAAAAAGACTATTATAGGGTGGAAGTACCGACTGAACTACGGGTTAAACGGTGGGGCCTTTCAGTGCAAGAACTCGTTCGTGATCCCATTGGGAGACAAGTTCTTGAAACATTCCTAGAAAGCGAGTTTTCCTCTGAAAACATTCGATTTTGGATGGCCATTCAAGATTTGAAATTTTCTTCTAATGAGCAAGTAGAAAGGAAGGCGCATCACATTTATGAAGAATTTTTAGCATCGGGTGCTCCTTGTCAGGTATATTTTCCGACACGTTTTAGTTACCAGAACTAATTGAAATTAGGGCTTTCTTCTATGCTTTCCAAACAGACATCGATTTCCCCTAATTTCATTTCATTGCTCTTCATCGCTGACATCGATACTTTCAGATTTTTTTTTTTTTTCGTAATCATAACGAATTATACTTCCAGTTTACAAAATCATTAAAAGGAGAATTCATTCACTTCATATTGATCTCTATTGATCTAGAATCCTCAACCAAGCAATTATTACATATTTAGGTTTGTAAGTGGAGAATTAATCAAGAATGGACCTGATTTCGTAGGCTCATATTTTCAGGTAAACGTTGATTCACGTACACTAGAAAGTACGATGAAATCATTGGAGGATAAGTCAGTGGCCAGACGACATGCATTTTCTCCGGCTGAGGAGCATATATTCAAATTAATGAGCAAAGACTCATATCCACGATTTTTACGCTCCCAAATCTACAAGGGAGTACTTTCGGCAGCTCAACAACAAGTAATTTTTATGAAATGAAATGAATCTAACATTTTTGTGGTCACATCTGTTAAGATATTACCCGCTACATTCATTATTTCAGTTTCGATTGTATTTGAGGATTTGGATGAAATGAAATGGTTTTAATAAGTGTTTTTAGGGTTCAAAACGTCTTGGTTGGCGAAATTTCGTATTTAATATGGGTAATCAGAGGAAGATGCCAGCTACGATCAAACAGCATAAAATAAGTCGTGAAGATAATTCCCATATTTCACTTCCAAAACAGCTCAGTTCGGATTCTCTCTCTGTAGTAAAAGCGCAAACACAAAGGTAAAAGTTTTTTTTTTTTCTCTCTGTTCAGAAATTAAAAAAGTTACCAATACATATAAAACCAATCGTAAATGCTCTTGAAACTACTTCGATACATAAAAGCATCTAGTTATTTAACTTACAAAACATTAAAAATCAACTGGAAATGGAATGCTTCCAGGCTACCAGCAGAATCTTTTGCAACTATATCGAATACATAGTAAATATAGATGTATGGATTATTGATATTAAAACTCCGGTGGCTGTGATAGTACAATGGATGATAATGTTTTGAACGGCTGTTGTTCAATTGGTGCTGGTTTGATCCCAGTTTGTTGGTTGTTGCTGTTGCCACTATTTTCACCATTATTGGTGCTCGCTACAGCAATGAATAGCTGAAGGCGTATTTGAGCGATTTCTATTAGCCCATTATTGAATAACCTAGTTTTATCGCCACTTAGCAATGTTTTACCATCGACGTATATTGGAGATTTTCCAACATTAGATAAGAATACTTCCACTGTTTTGGCTTGCTCATTTTGTGTTATTCTTAAAATGGCTTGTTTTCGACTGATCGTTGCAACTGGTCCTTCCAAAGCTAGATTGATATCAACCTAAAAATGCGAAGTATGTTTATGAGCAGGTCTGTAACTACACTGACTCATAACATTAATTGGAAAATTTTTTATTTAAAAAAAACTCAGTCCCCAAATTCCTCCTTCTTGTTAGTATTTTTAGTAGAATTAACTAATTAAAGTACGATTTAAGTTAATTTCTTTTCTAGAAACATTGCTACAAGATTTATTTCTCCCCACTCATTCAAAATTTCGTATTTCATATACATTTCAAATGTGATGTAATTGGTTAGCATTTTATAATAGTGAGTGCATGTTTCCTATCTTGCATTACTTTTATTTTCAAACTAATGATGCATAATAGATGTCAAAGGCAACTATGCTCAACCAAAAATGTGTTTTGTGTACAAATTTCGGCTCCTACTCCAAGGAATAAACGTTTCTCTAATTCGATTATTTTTATTACTATAAATTTATGACAATTGCTCGAGATTTGAAACGGATCTAACTATTAGACATATATCAAACAGAAATAGAAATACATGGATATTAAATTTTGCTTTATTTTTTATTTATTATGATTATGATAAAAACATACATTATGGAATTTTGTATTGCGACCTATTAGAATAGTTTCGCCTCGCAATAAATAACGCACTACACGCCCCTTCAAAACACCCCAAACACCTTCGCCCATTTGTGAGTCGTCAGATATTCCACTAACAGCTTCAACATGTACCTGGAAACATCCATTCTGAGCAGAGAAATCAAGCAACCCAGACTAGGAACCTGACTAAAAGCTTTTCTTTCGGAAGAAAATTTTAATCCTAATAATTCACACCTTTAAAAGCCTGTTTACTGCAATCAAAGTGAAAAGGAAGTGCAATGTTATGTTCAGAAACAACATGTAATTACCTATTAGAAAGGCCAAACCGGTCCTTTTATTTTCAGCATTATTTTAATTCGAAAAGAAGGAGAAAGGAGAGCGGAAGGACAATTTCTAATATGAATATTTTCTATACAAAAAATAAAGAAATAACTTTTTCCCACTCAAGCCAAGCACGTTCGGCCAAAACAGCTGCCTTGCACAAACGCATTTCTTCGAAACTAATATGCCGATCCCAACCGCCATTCCATTCCAGACTTTGTTCAATTTCCGCAAAATCTAGGACACGATTGCTAGCCTTCCTTTGATCTTGTAATAAATCCCAGTTTTTCATTTCCAACCAGTGTTGCTGTAGAATTGATGCAGTGCGTGCATGATGGAACACTTCTTTGTTTCGTCCCAATATCTGCAAATTGAAGAGATTTTTGAATTTTTTGTACTCTATTTCTGATATTATTTTTATAACTATTGCAATCAATTCCACAATCTCTCTGGCAGCTAATTAACTTTTCCATGTTAACACTGATGTGCGCATTTTAGACCGATTCTAGACGAAATTTAGACATTTTAAACTAATGTGGTAGGAGCAATTAAAATTTAGCAAATGACAATAATTTGAAATCAGAAACAAACAAAAACAGGAAGTAATCTTCAACCTGATCAAATACTGCAAGGTCACTGCCACTAGTCGTTGATGGAATGGCTGATAACAGCTCTTCTTCTTCAATAGTAAAAACCGTTCTCGATTGCACTGCACTTACAGTCTCCACAGAAAGATCTGCAATTCTTCTCTTTGCAATATTCGAAACGGCCTGAAAACATAAGTCCTTATTGAGACACTTATTAAAAACATATCCGACAAAAATGCTAAAATCTGGAGCAAAAAAATTAAAGAATAAAATTATGCAAATAGAAGTCCTAAACGAAATTATGAGATATTCCACTAATGAAATTTCAAGCAAGTTTAGAAGATATGTTAATAAACAGTTTACTTTTATAATCTCCTGGGAATGTCTGAAAAAAATTTATTAGGACCCAGAATAACGCAAGTTTAAAGTATGGTTTAATATCTAACTGTGGAATGGAGGAGCACAACGGGTAAACTAGTGAAGAATGTCAAGTCAATATTAAGAAAAAACAATGACATAATCTTACATCTAGAGATTAATAACTAGAATTATCCGATAAGATGTGCAATGCTAAAGAGATGTTATGTGCCAATAATAGTCTTGATTGGAAAGTAACAAAAATTGATATATGGTGAAGAGTGAATAATTGAATTCACATGGTCAATTCATGCGTATATTTCTGATAAAACTTTACGCGATGAATATGGAACTATTGAATATGACAAATCAAGACCGGTTATTCGCAAGATATCAGATCCAAAAGGAAAATATAATGAAAAGATGGACAGCTTACGAAAGTAAAAGTATAACAATAAATGATTTCAAGACTGTATTTGAAATCTGAGCGATTAGTTAGTCAATAAAGTTATCTGAATTCTTGACCGTCCCTTTTCAACGCAAACAATTAAACTCTATCCTTATTCCTTCAAAGTCGAATAAAAAAAAAAACCTCGTCATATAGCAGTTCATACCACCTTTCTTCAATCTCAGCCAGAGTAAAAGGACGTGAAAAACGAATGGTACCATGAACAGCAGCAAGACTGCTTACCTAAATATTTTAATAAATATAATTCTGGAGTGACTGACTTTTTATTTGTAGGAACTGCAAGATAATTTGGAACTTAAACAGCGAAATAATTATAAAAGAATAGTAACAGGATTTTTGTGCCTCTATTTTAATTAACAAAAACCTGCTTAGTACCATGGCCAAACTACTAAACTACTGCCAAACAACTGCTGCTTTAACAGCAATATCATACCCGAGTTACTGCTGTTATGAGAGCAACATCATCGAGTGCAGTCCATTTTTTCAGCGATTCTGTTAAAGCGGTACCAAGATTTGCTGTTTGCGATGTTAATGTTGCCAATTCTTTCGTTCGTGCTTCTTTACTCACCGATCGTTCACGTCTTTTCTAAAAAGTTCATTTTTTCTTTTTTTTTTTTTTTTAAAATATAAGTATTAATAGCATGAAAAAGCCTAATCAAAGGTCTAAGCAAATCATCATTATAGTCCTAAATTATTTAAATGCATGAATTTTATTGCTTATGATGTCTGAAAATCTTCAAAAATATTTTGTTAAAAGAAATAGTTCTTACGATTCCAGCAAAGCGATTTACTTTTATTTAAATTTTAGGATTTCCGATTTCAGTTTCTAACTTCAAATTCGTACTTTATCAGCAAAAATAACAGACTGCATCTGACAAACAGGTTTTCCTGGAAACTTCTTGAAACTTTTAACTTCAATAGGAGCTCCAATATTCGTTTCGGTGGTACGCCACTGTCTCTTGCTAGTTTTTACTCGAGTCGCCGTCTGAGTTTTTTCCTGCGGTGAAAATAACAGTTTAAAAACTTGAAATTGTCCTGTATTTGCAAGAAAACCCGACCAAGCATCTTTAATCACTTAAGCAAACCAATAATGCTATTCCTTTCTTTTCTCGACAATACCAAGCAAAAGTGATAAGAGTTTTCAGATCAAAAACAAAAACTAAAAAAATACTTGTTTCTTAAGTATTATTATAGTAAAATCTTTTGAGAAAAAGATATGAAGCGTACTACAAAACGATCGGTAGCTTCTGGAGAATGATGCAACCTTTCAGCGCTTGGTCGCTTTCTTTGCACTATTTTAGCCGTAGAAACACTATCAACAATTTCATCATCAAATTTAGGTTTCCGAATTTCTCGATTGGAACGACGCACTTTTTGTGAACCACTTTCATCATATAAGTCTCTAAATTTCGTTTACTATAGATTTTTCTGCGTCGTCTTATTTTATTATTAATTGAAGTTGCGGGAAGCTAAATAAAGTCAACCCTTCTATGTATTGAGTTACAATTCCTCAGCTCAATCTCTTCCTATCAAGTTATGATTCTTCAAATCAAACTCTTCTCGTATTTTACTTTCCTAGAACTTGGGACCATGTCATCCTTCATTCAACGATACTCCGAAAAATCCTAGGCCTAAAAGTTTTACTATTTTTAAATTACTCCGTAGTCGATCATAGTTCTCATGTTTAAATTAGATTTGAGTTTTAAGAAGCTGCAGTGGGTATTCACCATGGAGTGGCTAAAAAATGTTATATTTTCAATGGCATTCCCAACAAGTTTTAATTTTAATTATTTTAATATTTACCTGTTATCTGGAGCATTAAATTTTGCAGTAGACGATTGTGGCATGGATGAATTAGACGTCGCGGGTTTACGAATGGTTTCCATCCCGGTTATATCCATTGAAGTCTGAATTATTTGAATAAGGTGAAAATATACTACTGATAAAAGAATACCACCGACAATCCCCTACCAATCACAATGGCAGACCCAGAACTACATTGAAAGTATTAATAATTAGACAAGCCATAGATTTCAAACCATCCAATTTCGGAAGTCGGTGGCATCTGCGTTAATATTTCTTGATGACAAGGAGTAATATTTCAGTGTAGACTTATTGGATATCTTTAAGGAACGTGCATCGGTAACAGGAGAAGTGTATGAAATGTCACTGATCTGACATAATCATGAAGAAGCAGAAAAAATATCATATGAGATTGAAGATTGAAAAAAAATGCATCCATTTGGATAATGCCGAAAAAAAGAATTGAGATGCTGAATCCTCGTAACTTTTTATTACTGAACATCAACAAAATCAATTATTGTAAAAGCACAACATTTCATTGAACAGTGAATAGAAAGAAAGCAAAATTTACAGAGAAGTAATTCTGCAATCTTTTCGCACCAAGTTTGGTAATGCTGTTGAAACTTGACCATAAAAAGCCCAGAAATAATGGTGTAGCTGATAATATCATAGAAAAAAATCTCTTTTCTGTTTGTCTTAAGGTCACTTTTTTAAAGCTCTGAGAACCCAAAAAACTCTGAGTCAAAGCAATAATTTTCCAAATGCAACAGCAAACCTATTCATACATTTATGACATAGCTAAAAGATTACTGGAATAACGAAGCTATATTAAAAAATGACAACCCAAAATGAACTTTTTCTTCACAGTAGCGAACAATAACGCATTATACGAATTGCTTATTGATTGACATATGATGTTTGATGTGATAGCACGGTCATCAAATACTCCATTTGTTCGCATATGTAAAAACCGTAATCATACTCGCCACTTTCCAGAACGAGCATTGTTAACCTTAATCGAAGATGACGAATAATATGAATCTCAATGATTTTCGCACAACTTTCATGAAATAATCTTCCCATCCAATTTTCTAATCAAGACTCATGCTGCTTAGAAACACTGAATTCCAATAAAGATCAAAAGAATTATAGTTGAACATATTGTTTGCTTTCTCTATTATTAATGAATTCGTACCTGTCACAGCAAAAATATTTCGCTATATGATGGTAGTATACAACTTACTCATTAAGCATTGAAGCCAAATTATATTTAACAGCAAAAATGCATTCCTGAATGACGATATTTCTGAACATTCGCGTAATGACAGTTCGTGTATGGAGCCAAAACCTATCATATTTGTTTAAATTGTGACGATGTAGAAATCGAAGCCAGAAAGACAATACTTCATGAACTGTTGTATAAAGAAGCCTCTCGGAACCCTAGAAAGTGACACAGACACTCTGGAGTGAAGGAAACAAAAAATAAACAATGATTACCACTAGTCCGCTGCATCAGCAGAATTTCTTTTTTGATGCTCTTGATAACCGAAAATTTCAAACTTGGTATTCCCCATGGAAAATCACTCATCAATTCATAAAAAAAAAAAAAAAAAAAAAAAAGGATTAGGGTCAAAAATCATAATATTAAAAACTATTAATTCTAACATCAGATGACAATAATTTGGAACAATTTTTTTTTTCATTAAAATTCAGAAATTTTTCTGGACATACATTATCAGCACCAATCCTTATATAATACTGATGTAGTTTCACCAAGGACCCAGCATACATCTCTACTGGAGCAAAAATTGTTACAGGTCTTTTTGTGGATGAAGTACAACACAAAAAAGTAATCAGATCACGAAATCCCACGTCAAGATCTGTATATATCTTGACTGCGGAAATGGTACCATTGTAGATTGAGCTGAAATGATCAAAATAAAAGAAATCTACTACGCAAGAAAATGTACAGTTCAGAGAAAAAAAAGAGAAAAATTCTTTGCCAGCAATTAGAAATCATTTTTTTCAGTACCTATCTTGATCTTGCGCTTAAAATACGCACTATTTTTTTTGGTCATGATTTCTCTCCTGCGTTTGCCTGGGAAATCTACTGAAACAATATGAGCTGAAAAATGAAACTAGAATCTTTATCTGCATAATTCTTCATCTATCATAATAAAATCGTTTGTTGTCAAGTTCGCACAAAATATCAGAAAATATATACTCGCTGTCATTAGAATAAAATATCAGAATTATACATTTTTCCAGCGAATAAATCATATCAGACAGTATAAAAGCACATGTTCCTTACCTTATTTGCATAAATTCTATTTCTTCCGAACTATCACCAATAACCCTGATAGTTTCCTCCAAATTAGTAGATAAAAAAGGATTAATCGTTTTTAACTCCTCAGAATATCTATGATGAGGCTATGCCAACTCGATGTTATTTTACAATGCTGAGGATTAAACTAATGACAATCTTACCTGAATAAAATACTTAAATGATCCAGTTTATTTTTCCATTCAGTAATTTTAGCCGGAACACCGATTTCTGTATCGGCAATCCCTATCCACGTTCTGTTTTGCTTACCGCGCGAACATGGCTGTGACAGTACTGCTCGATTGTCGACATAGTCCGGAGTTCTGAAAACATTGAATTAATTCTGAAAACACTGAACCAAAAACAGTTTAATCAGACATATAATAACAAATCCAGCATCTATGGAGGAAAAACGATGTGAATTAGCATCTTAATTATATTGACGACCAACAGTAATCAATTTATTCTTAGTAACATGGGGGAAATTAAAATATCTTGAACATGTACTCAAACCAATTATTTATAACGAAATTACTTATTACGACTGATTAACTTATTATTTCAATCTAAAATGATACTATAGTTAATTATGAGCTGTTAGCTTTATAGCTTCATAGCTCAATCCTGTAAGATTATAAAGAAATGTTTAATAAATCATATTATCGAGAACATAAAATTAAAAGAAGATAACTTACAAATAGATCGGTTGGGACGAAATGTGCCTGTTCTGGCCGATTTGGATTCTAGGTCGTTTTACGTTTCTTGAATTTGATGTCGTACTGCACAATGTAGAATTATTTCGTGCAAATTGTCCGTTTTGAAAAACTTGTGATTGTTGTGTATTCTGATTTGTTGTTAGCTACAATTTGCTTATATCGATTTTAATTAAATTAGTGTAGAGTGATGATCATTCATATTTCAACAAAGAAAATTTTAAATTCTTCAGTGAATCTGATGAAAAGATTGCTATCCTTCCTTCCATATTTATATTCTCGAAAAGATTTGAATCGCTGTCTTATCTAAAAGCGATTCAAAGCCTTGGAAAAACATGCTCAGACCGAAGAAACAATTTAGCAGAAGACCTACCCATCGCTGATTCCGACTGTTCTGCAAACAAAGTGCAAACGCAGCAGCAAGCTCGACGTCTACATCGTCCATTACCACTTATCTGCAAATACAACCAATCTCACGTGGGACAGAAAGAACGATTAACAGAATACACTCCATGTCATGAGGTATGATCAATCACTCGACAGAATCGTGTTTTTCTTGTTTTTTATCAGTAAATATCAGCTATTTCCTGATTTGCACGTACAGGCTTTGAGAGAATGATTGACGATAGATCTGACGAGATGCCCAGATTCTCACCACATCATTAACAGCGACGAAAACTTCAATTTAAAAGAAAAATTCCCAAAGTTTGGAACTCCAACAAAGCAATTGACGGAAATGCACGATTTTTTTGCTGATATTTCCTTAGTCTCCAGCAATACAAACGTTCCGAATAATTTCGCTTGCAATGCGGCGGAACAAGTTCGAGCATGAACATTCGGGTTGCGTAAACTTAAAGTCGAGCGAAGTGTATGTTATGACAGGAAGTATTGTCAACTCTTATGTGTATAATGTGTCGGATAGAAGTTGTTCACTGTGACAGAATCGCCATCAGTATATTGAAATCTATTTTTATTTGTAGGATGGCAGTGGTAACAGATCGATAGCATACTGCTAGTTCCCAACTAACCATGCAAGGAGAAGCGAAGACTTAAAGCTGAAAGAGAGCAGAATATCCAAAATGTCTTCGTAGAATCGATGAGGTGGGCAGGATGCTTGGCATATTCAAATTTATTCAACAATATTATCAAATTTCCATGTTTATTACTTTTATAAGATGTAATGAATGACGAGGATTATCAATAGAAGATTGCTAACAATTCGATCCAATCTTTGCTCTCTTATGTTTGTCAAGAATGGAAGTCTGTTGTTGTTTTGTCCTAAATTCCATTCAGGACTTGCAATTGAGCTTATCTCATGGAACTTTAGGATTATAATTTAGCACGTAATTAATTTGACTTTGAAAAAGTTCGTAATTGCAGCAGAATAGAGGAAAGAGTCACAATTTAATTTCATGCTTTGTCAGATTCGACCATGAATTTCAGAAATGATGATGCCAAGCGCATCAGCACAGATGTTGACTTGCAGCAGCCCGTGGCAATGGATGTGCAATAACGGTGAATGTATCGCCCAATATGATCTGTGCAATGGTATTGCACAGTGTACTGATGGTTCTGACGAAATTGACTGTGATAAGAGGTTTATATCAATTTTGTAGAAATAAATGCTTTTTGAAGGCTCTTTATGAAATGTATATTTTTTTTATCCAAGCACTATTCGATTTTGAGAAGCCATTAGAGCCTATTATAACTTGTATAGCTATATTTGTAAATTTTATTATAGGCATTGGCAGAATAAATATATAAATATGGCTGGTGAAGAACACATGAAGTCAGCCATACGGTATGGAATGAATGAAGTTAATCCAGCCAGTAGTACTACGGCTGTTTTTCGATTTACTCAATTTAATAAATGGCTTATCGCTCTGGCTTTCATATTGTTCATCACATTGCTGGTGATGATTATTCTGCGGTACCGACGACGACGAAATGCCCTGCTCCGAAGTAATCGGGCACATGGTATAAGGAAAGGTTTAAATTTGGAGCAAAATGATGGTGACGATGAAGACGATTTATTGATAGGTTCACTTTACTCTTAAAATATTTGTTCTCTATGAGTAATTCAATGATAAGCCGAAAATTCCTTTTTGTTCTAATTTATCTATTTGTCGCTGCTGACATTTAACTCTTTTGAATTAGACCCAATACCAGGACTATCCAACATCTCACTCTATTGTTAATGTTTTGAGAGGTCTTCAGTTGATCTTGAAAAATAGCGACAGAGAACTTTAGAGTAAGTTACAGAATCGGGGATTTGGGATAATAACACTCTAAAATTATAATCCAACACGAAATTAACAGCAGTTATCATTTACTTATATCTGTCCATTTTTTTTGTACAATGTCTTAATTTTCATAAAGTTTTCCATATGTTTCAATATTATCTATTAGCCAACAAAGGTATGGGTCATAAAATGTGTATCGTTGTTCTCTGAGGAAAAGGTGCACTAGTGGCATATTACAAATAAAATATAATCTAAATGAATGGAAAATGAAATGAGCGAGATTTATGTTGTCTAGAAACAGGATTCTTATTCAGTTAAAATTTCAAATTTTTACTATTTATAGCAAAGATAAAAAAAATGTATCAGAATGAAAAATTGAACGGCCATTTCAGCTCCAATTATGCATTTTGTACAAAACTGTGTACAACTTTTCAACTGTATTCCTTTTCTTTATATAGCTCCAACTTCATTAAGCTTCTGTTCTAAGGCACCGTTCTTTTTTGCTTTACATACTTCATCACAACCTCCAAAAAAATGACCTCCGATGAAAATTCGTGGCACCGTTCTGAAAATGAATGTTACAATTAAACGCATCGTTTGCGTGATCTACCAGATATTTTAAAATAGATACTGCAATCTCAGTGCTAAAAATCTCAAATTTAAAATAAAGTCTAA
Organism: Onchocerca flexuosa; assembly: GCA_002249935.1. Lineage (NCBI taxonomy): Eukaryota > Metazoa > Nematoda > Chromadorea > Rhabditida > Onchocercidae > Onchocerca > Onchocerca flexuosa. The sequence goes on along the minus strand of KZ269977.1, from coordinate 1,966,422 downwards.
AAGCGACTGAGATAATATCTCCACTCATTAAGTACGATGCTTCGATCTTCCTGCATTATTTGAAATGTAGTTTATAGGAAACAAATTCTTCAGATTGGGAAATTCTTCAGATAATTCGCATAGAAATAGTATCACAGTTCTGTTCTGTGTCTCAAATCTTAACAATGCTTTTGCTCCTTAGTTTCATTTTTTCCAATGATGGCTTCTTTATAGACTGCATTATTCATAGCTGAAGATCCTTAACGAGGAAAAGGACTAAACGAACAAGTGGATTACACCCCTAGCATTATAATTTTCTGAATTTTTTAAACAACTTCGGTAAAATATCGCAAATATAACCTTGATCCAGTTATCTGTTCCATATAATCCAAAATTTCTTTTCCATCAGATCTTTTGTTAATATCAATCCATTCCATTGCATCTCCTCGTAGCGGATATGCGGTAAGCACTTTACGCGCTCGTATACAATATATGCACCAACTCTTTGAAATTACTACTATCTGCGAAGAAATTTCAAAATTCAAATCCCAAATAAATCTTATTAAAAATCAAAAGAATTAAAAGATAACTAATTTGAGAATATATGTCAAAGTAAGGAATTAAATAAAGTTTAATACTCCATTTCATACTGAACTAAAATTTTCTTCATCAGAGTATATCGATAACAAATTTCTTGGAAATAAAACCATAGAATTTGGAAAACTAACTTTTTTCGATGCAATCAGTTCATCAATAAATCGCCGCACTTCAACCACATCCTAAAACATGAATTTGAAGAAATTTCATCTCAAGTGATTTTTTAATGTTCACTTCTACCGTGCCTCAAAATGTGTTTTCTTGTAGAAATGATTTCTTTATTCATTTGCTTAGCAAGTATTGTTATTCCAAATATTACTCCCTAAGTATACAAATTGAGTTTTCCAACAATTGATCATTTTACCCAGTGCAATGATTTCTCAAATGTGTTAGACTCAAATTAATTACGGGAGATTGGGGCTGAAACCATACTCATTTGCAAACCAAACTTACTTTGTTTTGAAAAAAAAAGCAATTTAAAATATATCCTCTCAGAAACGCACTTTTAAATTAAAAAATGCACCTGTGGAACATATTTGGAAAACAGAGAGCCCATAAAATGAAATGTTTTATCAACCTAAAAGTAATTTCAAAGATAACCAGCAAGTTAAAATTAATAAAATGCTGCAACAACAATGCAATAAAAACTGAAAATTGCAACAATAAGTTGGAAATTCTAATATCTCTACTTGTCTAAGCTTAATGGTGACACTTCCTCACCTATTAACATATGCTAAGAAAAACAGCAACGTAGTAATTTATTTGATTCACAAATCAAATAAAATCATATATTTTACTCATTTTTATTAATATTTCAAATCATATTTGCTAACAAATATTTATTCTAAGGCCGATACAAAGAAAGAAAGAAAAACTGATTAAGCAATGAAATTTACTGACTGAAAAAGCTAGCAAATATAAAAAAATCGCATAAGTTCTGCCAATTAAAACAAGTAATTTAAAATTACGGGAGAAATAAGTTACTGGAAACACAAGTATTTCCGATACTTGTATTAGAATTGCGTATGATATTAAATAATGCATAGCACAGTCAAGCACGTCTCTATATATGTGCTACATTTCACTAATTACTAAAACTAGCATGATTTACTGGTAATTCAAACAAATGCCACTCACTAGCCGAGTGAAACTGATATGATTATGTTTAACATTGTGAAGATGGTAATTTGTACACAATTAAATATTTCATGTAAACAAAGAAAAAAGTCACCTTTTGGTAAATATCCTGAGAGCATAATTAGGTAAATGAACAACCCACCCTCACCAACATCTAAAGGACTGCGAATAATCAAAATCCGCAGCACCAGACCCCCCCTCTAGATCGCATACTTATTATAACAGGCCGCAGATGGGCCCACTTTCTTCTTGACGTTAAATCTTGATATTTGGCTCTTTTATGTCAGGAAAGATCAAAATTGAATGGAGTAAGAGGAATGGGTTTGTACTCCCGTCAGCACTGACAGTAAGAGAAGATCAAGTAGAAGTTTAGACAGTCCTTGCTAAGATGTTTTAGTTCATTTTGTCTCTGTTGGAACCAGATTTAAGACTTTTTCGACTATTACGAAGCGATCATGAGAACATCAGTCTCATCCATCTTCGTGTTCTATAGTCAAACTCAATTATTGATTGATTGGAAATTCTTGGAACTATTTCTTGATTTCTTATGAATCAGCTATGACTATACTCATTTTCCATGAAATGTATGTATTTGACGCGGGTAGGATACAATGGATTCTGCATTTGGCCTTCTAAAGGATGGTTAAATCCTAATGTGGAGGATCGTTCCGTTGATTGGTTTAGGCTGTTGTATACGACTATATATATATATATATATATATATATATATATATATATATATATATATATATATATATATATATGAAGTT
>KZ269977.1:1813839-1963749 GCA_002249935.1 Onchocerca flexuosa | reverse complement strand
AAGTTATATAATACGAAATTTACATGTGAATCAAATGAACTCAAAACTTTTGCAATAATGGAATGTGTTTGTTGTTGCTCTCGACGGAATTTTCATTATTATCTTTTACCCTTTCCGTGGCATTTGTTTCACAAATTTTATATCATGAGAGGAAATTGGACCAAATAAGAGCAGTAATTGGTGAATGATGATCTGAAATACTGTTGATCATATGGTTGATGCATACATAAATTGAATCGATTGATTCCAAATTATTTCTTATACTCTTTGTATTTATATAATTCTTTCCATAAATATAGCTTTAAAAAAAAAGAAAAGAAAGGAAAGAATGCGACTTTAATCAATCAGATATACAGGAACGAATCAGTGAACATATACTAATCAGTTTTTAGCAGAATATATTTTGATGCAAGTTCAAGATGATTTTGAAAGATAACGCTCCTGAAGTGGTCGATCAGTGTGATTCCGCTCCTTCGTAAGTTACTCATTTTTTTTCTATAGTATTGAATCGATTTCATAGTAGTTCTTTGTAACATTTTGGACTTGATTTGGTTAACAGCGGCACTGATGTGATGTGAAATGTAAGCAAGATTTATCTATACTATTGCATTGGTTCATTTCCTCTCATTTGCATTCACTTTTACTTTTCATTCATTTTCATCTTTCTTTTTTGGAATGAGAGTAATGAAAATCCGCATTTCACCTATATTTGATCATTAAATAGAATTGGAGAATGTGAAATGTCATTTTGGAGAAGTATGTTTTCAGAAGTAGTTCCGAGGGAGAGGAGGAAGTATTGAATTTCACAGCGGATTCTTCGGATCGTGTGTATTGGCCGCCAAGAGAAAGTACTACGTTTGTTGCGCCGTGGTGTCGACGAAGATATGCACTCTCTTTACGAGGGTGAGTACGGATTTGTACTTCTGCTTCATATCTCCTGCTTAATATTGAAAATTACTGCTCTGTGAAAAGGGTGAGAATATGTTAACAAAACATACAAACACGGCATCAATGAACAAACAGAAAGAAAAATTAAATTTATTGAAAATAGAATCATCTTTCTTCAATTTGTTCTTCAAAAGAAACTAGACTTTTGGTTTTGCCGCTTTTTTTTTTACCGATATTATCCATGATTAATGGATAGTATTTTTCGAAAATTATTGAAAAGGATTCTAAAGTGATAATATAAGACATGAAGAACTATATGAAAATTGTAGATTACATGAAGAGTTGCTAGATCTATATGCATGGCTGAAACCATCTCCACTTGAAAAGGCATTGCGACTTCGTGTCTTCGAACGAGTTCGTGGAGTCCTTCAGCGAATTTGGCCAGCAGCAAAGATTGATGTATTTGGCAGCTTATACACGAACTTGTTTTTACCTACCTCAGATATCGACGTAGTTGTGGAAAGTGATTCAGTGAGTGAGGAACCACCTCTTTGGAAAACGGCAATAGCATTAAAGTTTGTGTTTTTCCTATTGTCAAGCTATATTATGATTTGGATTAATTTATATTTTTCTAAAAGCTGTAAATATAGCCTAGTATCATGTGCCTTATGTGGCACTGCTCACTTATTTTGTTTTAAGTTCTTTATTATCAAATTTCATTTATATTTATTTCGGCTACACTATTCCTGGGAACAAATGATTTAGTCAACAGTTGGACAAATCTAATTTATTCATTTTAAATTGAATTTCTCAGAGAATCTGGAATTACGGAATCAATCAATGTGCTGGACAAAGCATTTGTACCAATTGTGAAGATGGTCGACAAGGATACCAAGATATACCTGGATATATCATTCAATACTATCCAGGGTGTGCGTTCGGCAAAGTTTATTGAGGATATGAAAATACGGTATCCCGTACTCGAACCATTGGTGCTCGTCCTCAAGCAGTTTTTGATGCAGCGGCAGTTAAATCAAGTACAATTTTTTATGCCTAATGACTTAACAAGTTCGTTTTTTAACCAAAGATTTTATTGATTTCTGAATAATAAAAAAGCTTTTCCGATGTCTCATTTCCATAAAACTGCCGTATATTTCGAACATATAGGCAATTTATCATCTATCCCATGATATGTTCATGATGATTAGATGTCCATACTGCTTTTTATTTTTATTTAATTTGAATGAACTTCAGCCATTCCTTTCGTTTAAAATAAAATATTTCAGGTATTCACGGGTGGTTTATCATCTTATGGACTTATTTTAATGTTAATTAGCTTCTTGCAGGTAATTTTTTTCTAGAGTTAAGCTTCTTGGACGATTTTTTTCAACATATTTTGTTTCAATTTACTAATTCCGGATTTCATTATTTTTTTAAGATTAATTCATATAATTTAATTAGATTTTGTAAGCACTGATACTGAATATTTGTAGTAATAATTTGATAATTGCAGCTTCATCCATCGTACGATTATTCATATAAAGGAATCACAGAGGTAAATATGGGCGTATTGTTACTTAATTTTTTGCAACTTTATGGGCAAGAATTCAATTACATGAAAACAGCTTTAAGAATTCATAGCGGCGGAGCGTATGTTTGCAAGGATGAAATTTTAATACAAATGAATAGACCATCGAATTCAATGTTATGTATTGAGGATCCTTTACAACCAGGTATTTAAAATTTTTAATGGCAAAGAATTTCATAGAGACTGATTCTGTAATGAAAACCCCGAATTGTTATAATTATTCATATATTTATCATCTATCCCATGATATGTTCATGATGATTAGATGCCCATGCTGCTTTTTATTTTTATTTAATTTGAATGAACTTCAGCGATTTCTTTCGTTTAAAATAAAATATTTCTAGTATTAAATTCAATTCCCGCGTTAATGGAATATTTCTTTTAAAAAAATATTTCTTTCATCGACAAGATTTTTCAGTTATGAAAATATTTACTTTCATAACTAAAAATATTTCGATTTTCATGATTAACATAAAGTTTTTAAGGGAACGATATTGGACGTTGTTCGCATAATATTCAATTGGTGCGACAAGCTTTCGAGCATGCCTTTGCTACATTATGCGCCGTATTTGTTCGATCGCGTGAATATTCAGCAATATGGCGTGCCCGTTATCATGGTTCACTTCTATCCCTTATTCTGCACATTTCGCCGCGAATGATCCGGTATCGAAATTGGTTGAAAGGACGTGTTCTGTCAGATGGCACTTCGTCTCCTTCACTCTCTAAGGCTTCAACACCAGAAACTTTTTCACCATCACTTTTGAACACTTCCTTGATTTCATACTTATCCTCTTCGAATATGTAAATATCTTTATCAATCTACATATAATGAAAATACACTGCATCTTTAAATATCATTATTATCACATAATAATTGCTAGAAATTTCCTGCTCGTACTGCATTGATTTATTTTCAGTTTCTTTTTGCTTTTTCCGAGTAAAAAATAGTAATATATATAACGATTGGAATATATTTACGAAAGATTTTTTTTCCGCTATCTCTGTACTCTTTTTTGTTTAATAAATATAAGGTTTAGGTGATTTTGAATTGTCTGAAATTTAAAAGGGGACATATTTCTTGAAGCTAAATTAGTCCGTGATATGCCTCCAACAAATTTGGAGCTAAAACTCTATTTACAGCATTTTTGGGATTAAAATTTCTAATTACTTTAAGATTTCATTGATAATATATTTATTGAAAAGATAAATTCAAAGAGGACATTCTTTTATGATCGACTGTTATTCGGTATCATTTTGCAATATTTCAATATTCAACCTTTCTTTCTACAATTCTTTTATCGTCTATAGTATTTGGAATACTATGATATTTGGCCGACAGATATTCCTTTTTTTACAAGTTGAAAAATTTCGCAAATAATTGTTTTAATGATTGTATCATTTCATTCATCTTTAGATAGCTCTATTAACATTATATTTAAAGGATTCAGAATTGATCGACTATGTCAGTAACTGACTTGCCGGTCATTGAATTTTTCTTACGTTCATTACAAGCTCCTTCTCTAAGGAAAATGTTTTTAGTCAGCTGTTTTTGTTTTATGCATGCGGATTAACTCATTAAAGGTGTTCTTATGATATTTAATATATATTTCCGCGTAAGGATTGACGTGCCACATTTGTTTTGTTTTTTTCTTGCAAAACTATACTTTCATGGCAACATTGTTGTCTTTGTATTTTCAGCTTTCATGGCATTATTAGAATTTCTCTAAACTGTTTGTTTTAAATGGAGTTTATTAGTTGCTTTTTGTGTATAAGTTTTAGCATATTTAAAATGGACGGGTAACATTTATTTTGAGAAAATTTATGCAATGTGCAGTTGATTCATTGTTGAATAGATGAATATTTGAATGCGTTATTGCTTTTCCAAATTATTTCAGCATATTATTTCCAGTTAACCTGTTGTTGGATTATTTTATTCTGTATTTCGGTGTCCAGTAAAAGTTTTATAGGGCCACAATTTTGATCAGAAACTTATACTGTTATAATGAACAGTTGGTTGATATCTTACTTTTAGTTTTCAAGTTTAACATGGAACAATTAGTCATTTGATGAGGGCTTTACAAGGATTTCACCATGTATTTATTTCTCTTTGAGGAGTCGACTGAATTACTTGGTTTTAAGTAAATCGCCTCTGTTCGATACAAATACCCATGTCACAGTTAATACAAACTATCATGTCCAGGTGTTCTTTTTTTTGTTTTATTTTCTTCTGCTTCTTTTATTATGAAGGAGTTTTAAGGAATTTTTAAAGGATGGAGCCATCGAATTCCGAGTTAAGTATGCCTATCGAATCTTCATCGACTCTGGCTTCTCACTCCTCAAATTCTTCGCAAACTGAAATCAGAGTAGAGGTTTGTCGGTTACTTAATTTTTTTGATACGATTAATTATTTGCACCTTCTTCTATAAGCAATCCTGGATCGTCTCAGCTACAAAAATTTCGTAATGACTTTATTTGCTATCTTTGGGTTTCGGATTCTTTCATATTCGTGATACATTTCAGTTAAAAATTTCCTGCAGTTACAAAACTCTTAAATCATTTCAATATGAAGCAAGTACCAGAAATATATAATATTCAAAAAATCATCTAAAGCATACTTCATTAATGATTGCAAATTGATTTCTAGAATCTTATGTTCTGGAGCATAAATTGTATGATACGCTGCTACTGCGGTTATAAAAAATTGAATGACTGAAATCAAATGATTATCTTTTTTTTTTAGCATGTGAAACATAGTTGGACAGTGAAGAATTTTTCACACTGTTATCAAGAATATTTGGAAAATTTTGTTCATCTACATCGTGGTGAAGACACACTTACCTGGTCGATCAAAATTTACCCGAAAGGCAATGGTGAAAACAACAAAGATTTTGTCTTTTTATGTCTTAATAGAGTTGTTAGTAATACGAACGCACCGTGCAAAAATGGAAAAATTGGCTTCAAATCTCGGTAAGTAAATTTAATAATTTTTTTATTAGAAGGAATTCAAGACAATCAAAATAAGTAATGGATTAAAAAACCTGCGTTTTAGTTCGAGGTTTCGAGATTGTTAAATTATTTTTTTCAAAGCCATTTTGTTGGCTGTTCCCCAGCATAACAAAGGAAACATTCGCTTTAGGGCACTAATCAGTTGCTCCGTCCAATATCCAATTTTTGATTAGTGTGTTATTATAATTTTGATCTTTTCAGTTTTATTTTACGAACTAGCGAAATGAAAGAGATAGAAATGCGTATTCATCCAAATCCCTCCCATTCTGATTATGTTTCGTATATAAAACGAGATGTTCTCTTTCCACAAATATTGCCGAATGATTCAATTATTGTGAATGTTGAAATAGATGTAGCTGTGGAAACTGTTACGACAACGCTAGAGGAGATGTTAACCGTGAGCTTTGTTGAGTGTTGTTGGGAATTTTTTAATGCCACATTACCATAAATGATTCTATTTTTTCATGTTTTTTCTCCATTTTCCTATTTCTCGTTTATAAAATGTTTGGCGGGAAAGGAAAGGATGGAAGAACAACATTTATTTCCACAAGTTAATTTTTTTTTTTTTTTTTTATTTCATTTTATTGAAATCGTTTTCAGAGTAATAGCGAACAACAGCTCACGGAGGATTATTTGAAAATGCTGAAAGACAATGTATTGACTGATTTTGCAATAAAAGTAGGCGAGCGAGAAATTAAAGTTCATCGTGCTATTCTTGCGGCAAGATCTCCGGTTTTTGCTGCAATGCTAAGGCATGAAGACACTAATGAAGCTAAAACGGTAAATTTGAGTTTTGTGTAGGTTTTGGTTTAATTATTTAAATTCAGTTAGGAAAATTTTCCTTATAACAAAACTCAAGAAATTTTTGCTGAGTAGATAATAGTTTATTTACACAGCAAAGTGCCCAGTTATGAAATTCCTTGTTTAGCATAGGGTTTGTTTTACTCTTCTGTTTTCTAATGAATGTTTTGTTATAGGGTGTAATGGTGATTGAAGATCTAGAATATGATACAGTTACGGAAATGCTTAATTTCATTTATTGTGGTCACTGTTTAAGAGATGTTAATGAATTTGCATTTGCCTCCGATTTATTAATTGCTGCTGACAAGTATCGGCTTGAGGAATTGAAAAGCCACTGTGAAAAAGCTTTGATTCAGGTGAATGGAATTTTCTGTCATTTTTCAACAGCTGATTATGCAGTTATAATTTGCTGAAATCTTTGAATAGAAGAAAAACAGTCATTCATATTAATCCACATTAAAAATGACCCAGGTGGTCTGTCTATAAGACATTTCGACAATTTTGAAAAAAAAAAAAAAAAACGAAAATTAAATCTATAGTCAAAGAAGAATCTTATCTACCATCTGGAGCTTTTCATTTACAGGCGTTGACATTTGAAAATGTTTGTGAATTGCTCATTGTTTCGGATATCTACAGTGCACCACGTCTTAGACATCGTGCTGTAGAATTTATCATTCAGCATCCACGGAATATTACATCTACTCCAGGTTGGGATAATGTTGTCAAACAACATCACGATCTTGTCACAGATATCGTTCGTCACTTCGATAAATCATCCGACAGAGGTAATTCATAGAAGATAGTTCCGGTGAAATGGTTATTCTATATGTGCCAGATGCACAGTTTAATCAATATGTGATTTTCGTTTCGAATTTTTAAATCCGAAAATGTACTCTTTCTTTCAATTGTTTTGTAATATTGTCTTCGAAGTTTAATTGTAAAGAAAAAGACGATTCTTCACCTCATCCATTAATTTAAGAAAGTAATTGGTTTTACACAGTTCAAAATAATTCCGTTTATCATGAAAATGTTTAGACATTAGATACATTAGATACCTGATTCTCTGCTGCAGAAAGTCTGGGAAATATTTTCTTAGCAGTAGGAGATTATTAAAATTCGCTGTTAATGCATCCTAAGTTTATTTTGACGTGCAGTTCGGCTAGACAAGCATAAGTTTTCACTTCGGGAAGAGAACTAAGCAAATTTGTTGCTTCTTGGGAAGTATTGTTAACTACAAGACTTAATAATGATTAGGTTACGACGTTTCTGCTAAGATAATGATTGCCTAAAACGAGAGACAGTGTCTTCGAAACGAACTATAGGAAAATAAGAATTTTTTGGCTGTGATGATTCTTTGCTTTTTAAAGCATTTAATTTTCTTAATTCCAGTGTTTTATTTTTGTTTCCCTCAGTTCTGATGTTTCATCCTTCATAATTATTGCTTTTATGGAGTCTCAAATTAATTTAGTTCACTTGCAAAAAGTCGTAAAATCACGAACTAGGTTTATGACTATGTTGCATCAAGATACAATGCGTCTTCCGAGCCTATTGTGTCGGAAAAAGACATGAATTTGCAAGAATTTGTGTTAATACACTTATGCATGATACTCTGAATGTCGTAGAACTTTATTTGTTGAAAAAAGAAATTTGATGTGAATAGGAATTTAAAGTGGATTGAAAGAAAGCTTAATGCTTCATTTCCATGTTCTTTCAGCATGATGGCATATCTGGTTTCTGTATCACTTCAAACTTCAGTTTTCAGATACTTTTATTGTAATTAGATTTTCTCGAAGGATTTGGCGGTGTTCGAGATCTCAAAGTCTCTTAAACTGGTTCCTTCTTTCTTTTTCCTCTATTTCTTGTCTTACCATACATTAATCTTTAAGCACAAATTAAGCTTCGATTAGGATAAGAACCCTAAATATACTGCATCAAGAATATCTACAAAAATATGTCCTGGCCATCATGATCCAGCTTTGAATTATATCTAACTGAACTGATTGCTAAGGTGCTAAGGTCCTAGAGAGTGGACAAAGTAATTAGTGGGGAAGTAAGACGGATCTTACTTTCAGAGCGTCTTCTACGAATGACAATGAAACTACTGTAAATATGCTAAAAACTGATTTGAAAAACCTATTTTCTTGACAAAAGCTTTTTCTACCTTTTATCCTTCTTTTCCCTCAACTTTTGTTTTAATTCTTCCGAACACTTTTGCTGTCACTGAACCGCCTTTCCTTCTGTATTTATTATGTAAACTATTTCACAATATTTAAAAGAAAATAACTTCCCAAGAATAATATCAGTTCATTTTTTTCCTCATTGTTAATATTTAAATGCAAATTTCTTTATACTTGCTGATTACAAACTATACTATGGCATTCTTAAAAATTCCTGAAAATTTCAAAAATTGAAGAATCCTGCATACTGAAACTATCAATATGCATTTTTATTCAATTTTTAAAATATCTTGTCTTTCATGAATTATCTGCATGATTCCCTTCTATTATTAATTCTGTATGTATGGATGGAGTGGAACCGCATCTGATGAAAATAATATGCAGAGTAAATAAATATTTTCTATTGGAATGCGCAAATAAATCAGTCCTCTTTATGACAAGATTTTATTTTTCAATAAATTTATTTGTATTGCATTTTTTCAAAGCAATTAATTCTCAGTGTTAATCTCACGGAATTTCGGAAAGTAAAATGCTATCGTTCTCTACGACAGATTCATAACAGTTTTCCAATCCATTTATCACAGCCTTATATATTTTCATAAACAGTCATGTGAAAATTTGCCATCTTGAGTTGTTCTACTGATTCAATTCTGCTGATATTAAAACTCATCACTCACTATTAATTTTTAAAGATTCTCACAAAAACAAAGAGCATTTGTATAGATACCATATGAATAACAGGAATTGCAAATCAAGATTCGAAAAAAAATTTTAATGTAAAAAAGAGATTTAGGAATATTACAGAATCAATAACTTACATTTTCCGGAGATTGCGATTCTCTACGCAATAAACAATTTTGAAAAAATCTTTTTCATAATTCAGTTGCAATATTCCTAGGTCTAACAACAATAAAAAACGAAACTTGAGCGTGCAATGACTCACATGAATTAATGGGAATTTAGATGCTTTTAGGATTTTCAAAAAGAGATTAAATTACCCGTATTATCCAATACCAATAAGTTAGAAGCTTTAAAACAGTTCAGTCAAAAAAAGCATATTCGATTATAGAATCCGTAACATTTACCATTCATAAAACACTATTACGATACTTACGTCTCACAATATTTAATTAATATAAGCTTTGCAAAATACTACTCGTGTTCCGATTCCGAATCTTCCGTATAATCGGACGAATCCTCCAATTGTTCTTCCTCATCTGAATCTTCGTATTTAATTATAGGCACTTCCTTCGCCTCATGTACATCTAACTGAAAATTGAAGAAAATTTTTGTAATCACTTGGAACTAAAATTGTGAAAAGATGAAAAGAAAGATTATCAAGAAATTTATGATCAGCATGATTTTTATGACCTTACACTTTTTCCTTTTTGCTTCCCTTGTGATTTTTTGGGTAATTCCTTGATTCGTGACATGTGCCAAAGAGAAAACTTTGAACACATATAATAAACTCATATCAAACCGCATTTGATAATAGTTTCTAGAAACTCTTAAATTCAAATTATAATATCCATATTTTGTTGTTGATAATTCTTTGCAACAACGCATATGGAATTTTATTACTAAAGATAGCATACAGAGAGATCAAATGGAAGATGCTTTGAAGTTATTTAGTAGGGATAAATTACAAGACTGTCATGCTATGAGGAATGAAATATTCTACAAATGAAATATTACTTTGAAGTTATTCTTGACAAAGTGAGAGCAAGAAAAAAAAATTTACCTTTAAATCGAGTAAATAATCACAATCCATATAAGAATCAGATTTAACTAATAAATTATAGTAATATATGCCTTTGTGCTGCGGTGCTGCGAACTTTATTTCCACCTGAAATTGATATCCAATGTACAACAATATAACTAATAATCTTTGCTAAAATTAATATATCCATATAAAGAGAAATCGATGATAGTTAAATATATTAGTTTGCTTTATTTCGGTTTATTGACTGGGTCCAATCTTAAAGTTTTCTGCTTACATCAACTTTCAATGAAAAATTAACTGACGAGCAAAATTTCCTACTTGTAAAACAAATATTCACAACAAACCGTCTGTTCATTGACAAGGGTTGTGCAATGCACTGCTGGTACGACCAGCTTGCGAAGTTTCTTATCAACAAGTAGTAACCACCACCATTCGAATTTTTCACACGGGAAGTAAGGACAATGTACTGGATGCGTTTTTTTACTCCTACTTTCCAAAAGAGTCTCTTTTTTCATCATATTTTCATTCACCCAATTTTCATTATCTGATTCCTCCTCATCCATCCCTTCAGAACAGCTACTGTTTTCCTTCTCGTTCTCGCTGGAAAAATTTACATGAAAACTGCGTTCGATTAAATTTTTCAGAAATGGAGATAAAGCAAAAGAATATAGTTTTTCCAAATTATATCAAAAAAAGAACATTACTAAACATTCTAGAAAGTAATTGATCACAATGCTGTCTGAGAATTCAGAAGCATTATATTATCTGCAAAAACTCATTACACAGACATTGTGATTTGATTCATGGTGTAATAGTAAAATTTCATCGTGAGTGGCTCATGAGAAAGAACTGTAATGTTTAACAAAATCAATTTAAAAACCAACTCTTTATCGCCTTTTTCAGAACCACTTGGCTCCTCGTTTTCACTATCACCAATCGTTTCTATATCATCATTATTCTCTTTCCTATCTTTTTTTTGTTCTTCCAATTTCCATTTGCTGTCTTCTTCTGACTTAATTATAGCTTTTTTAAATACTTTAGTTTTCTGTCCCTGTCTATTTCTGGTTGGTTTTGTCTTATTTTGTTTCTTCTTTGGTTTCTCCCAAATTTTTCTCTTTGGCACATTATTGTCCTTTTCTTCATTTGTTTCGTCTTCATCATCAATTATTTCCATTGTTTCTGCATCCTTTAAATTATGCAGATGACTAAATACATAGAGCTCTACTAGTATAATTTTTTTGAGAATTTGAAAAAAAAAATCTCCAATCTAAATAAAACCATGAATAAAGAATTAACAATACCTTTTCACTAATTTCACGCATTTCTTCTTCTCGTTTACTTGAATCTAACAGCGGACTTCTTCTTAAATTAATTTTCAAAGTAACAACTGAACCAACTGTTACCTTTTGAGCATCATCTTCACCTTGTACTGCAAAAAAATTAATACTAATGTAAAATAAAAAAGAAAAAGTCATTAAAAAGAATGCACCCATCGAAAAGAAAAAAATAAATATAGAATAAAAAGAATTTACTTACCCTCAAAACGAGGTTCAATATTTAATTTAGGCATTGACTTCAGTACAAAGATTACATCATTGTATTCGGCATCGTTTAATAACTGTAACACCTGACGACGCTTGTTTTCACTTAAATTCGCGAGGTCTGCACAGGTGATTATACGGTTCTAAAAGAAATACATTTATGACTTTTCAAATTTTTTGAAACAATAACTTCAAGCTACGAAATTGCTAAAAATTTACATAAATAACGAATTAATACAAAAATTATTTGAAAACTTCCAAAAAAAAGAGGACTGAAAACGGTAAAAACTCGAAAAGTCAGGAAAATCAAAAGAATGCAGCGCAGTCTCTTACATACTAAACAAATTGTTATTTGTTTAATATGTAAAAACTGTATTTCTTTTATTATATATCATTGCAATTGTTTATAAAAACAATTATAAATAAAAATAAAAACAATTATGCAAAACAACAATTGTTTTTTAGAAGGAAAAACAGATTATTTTAATCAAAAACATGCTTACACGACGGAAATGATGTAAATTTTGTTCTGTGATATGTGGTAATTGTAATAAAGGGCTATTTTTTGGCCACAATGCTTGGACAATCATTGGCAACAATTTCGCCAAGTTTTCAATCGTATCTAACGATGGACAACGCGCTGGATTCCCGTAGAAACATAAATGTTGGGCGATAGCTAACATTTCACTGGTAAGCATAACACATTTCGAAATCACATAAGCACTATCTAGAATTGCGGTATACGAAAGTACGTTGTCCCTAACAACATTCATCTGTTCTAAAATATAGCTTTATCTACCCTAAAATGAACATCACAGCTTGCTAAGATGTAGTTCGCCATATAATGTTGATCCCACTAATGGTCATGCCATCCTCAAAATTATAAATTATTGCTAATAACTACAGCAAAGCAACATGAGCAGAGAAAAGATGCAAGAATTTTCTGGATTCAATAAATACAAGACCATAAAAAAAAGCTCGTTGGAATTAAAAATCCCTTGAAAACAAAATAAAGAAAACCTTTGCATCTAACTAAAAATATTTTGAAAAATATAAAATATTACCATTTCTTAAATTGGCTGAACAAAGTGGAAAACGCGATAAATAAGCATGGATGAAGAAGCGCGCTTTCAGAGAATATGGCAAGCAAAGAGGCCGTTCCTTTTTATTTTCACTTAAATTTTTGAACTGTTTGATCAATGGTGGTAATTCAATATCATCACTTTCACGTTCCACAATTTCCTTATTATACTGCTTCCAAAATTCAAATGAACCACCAAGCACCATTAAAATACCTAAAGAAACGATCTATCATGTATAATTAAATAACCTAATTCCCAAAAAACCATTAAACATAAAAACAAAATGTATGACTGGACAGAAATATATTGAATAAATGCATCTGTATTTACAATTTCTTTTTCATTCTGAATCCTTAAAACTATAAAATTCACAACATCTAACATACGCAATATGATAAGAATGTTAAAGAGAAATATAATTCTTTGATACTCACGATTTACTTCCATTTTCGGTGTTTTATGGAAAAAATAGTAATACATTTCGGTTGTATCTAATAATACTTGATCGATACTATACTTGATGGAGTTATACCACCAAAATCCCTGGAAAAATGAAAAAATTGGTAATAAGAATTCAAAATATTCTATTAAAACGTCAAAGGAGATTCAGAGTACAATTCACAAATATAGAACAATGAATAACAAATACATACAACAGCTGAAGGAAGCAAAACCATGAGAACGAAGCCATAAAATGCAAGCACCCAGACACCGTATTCCTTACTGACTATCCATTTTGGCAATGCAATTCCGAATGTAGTAGCTAGAAGTCATTTTCATTATTGAGTAGTATCAGGTAAAAAATAGTTGCAAATAAGTGTCATCGAGACACATTATACAGATTCAAGTTATAATTTCTCATAATTTCCTACATGATTAAAGAGGACATAGAAAAACCACCAAAATAATTGACTTACCAGTTGGTCCATCGGGATTGCCATATTTCTCCCAATTTTCTCTACTTTCCTCATCTGTTAATGCTTGATATGCTTTTGCAATGCGATCAAACTGCACGGGATCACCCCCTTTATCGGGATGCATTGTTTTACTTAATTCACGGTATTTCTTCTTCACAACTGAGATAGCAGCTCCCTTAAAAAAAAAAGAAAAACTTCTAAGAACAAATAAATGATTATCATTTTAGAAATAGGTCTTAAGTACTCGATAAATTCTCGTATAATTCGTGATGTAAAATTTATTTCTTCTCAATATATTGCAAGCAAAAATTCAATGAAAGAGAAATCATAAATCTTAAAACATAGGAAATCAAGAATTTGAAATAAAATACAAAAAAAAATCACCTGGTCAATACCAAGTATAGCATATGGATCATACTCGGTGTGTTCAACTTCTATTTGTGTTACTTTACGTACAATAATAAAAAATATTATCCACGCTAAAGCCAAAGCTAAAAAAGTTAAAAATTTCTTGGTCCTTCGCCATGGCCGTTTCGCTTCTGCTTTGATACGTTTTTCAATACATCCTCCACAATAACAATACTCTTTCCTTTCAGTTTTATCTGAAATTCAGACAGCTACAGTTATCACTAATTGAAAAAATTTTATAGTTGGATAATTATCAGAATACAGAGTTTAATAACTATGCTTCTTAAGATACAAATCATTGCATAAAGCAGAAAAATGCTTTTGTGAAATTAAAAGATGTCAACTATTTCTCGATGAAGAGTAATATATCCTGAGATTCCGAGTAGTAATTTTATGTTTCAGTAAATTACCATATTTCAAGTTATTGAAAAATCTTTCATGTGCATAAGGAGGAGCAAAGTACTCTCTAGGAATTTAGAAATCACAATCGAAATTGATTTTGCATCCAAACAGGAAAAAGTTTTTGATAAAATACCAACCTAATTTACTTGAAGGCCAGAAAAAAAATGTTGCTGGTATGAGGATCAAGGCATAAAATGATACTAACACATAATAGAACGTATTACCCACTTCATCATATTCAAACTGTGCACGGCCCATCACCAAAGCTCTATAAATGGAATGGGAATGAACGGAATGAAATGAATTTGAATGAAATGGAGTTGACTACAGATCGCTTTCTTTTTTGCTTTGATGCAAAAAATTCTCGTCCAGAAATTCTAAAATAAGGCGACAGAAGTTTTCTATCAAGATGCCAAGTGTTCTATATCTGAATTTCATTTGATCCCCCATCTTCTTTTTTTAAAGTGTGGAAACAGAGATATATCGGAAATTTCCAGTTATACAGAATATAATAAAGCGTATCAGCTTGTTTTTGGCAAGATGTGTGGTGTTATGAAGCAGTTCAAACAGAGAAAAGAAACTTGCTGATATTAATAGGCGCACATAGCAATTAAAGACCATATTAGACAAAATTTACCCCTTCCCCCCTCCTCTCCACATCTCATTGAATCCAAACATTTTATCGCGGAAAATGGGTTGAATATCCAGATAACTCCCCAACCTACTACCACATTTCCACTACCGACGTGGACTACACCTTTTTACTCATGTAATGACCTGTACCTTCAAGGCTATATTTACTGGTCGCGCCGATATGAAAATCGTTTGTCCCAACGAATGGTTCCTTTTCTCCCAATTTCCTTTATTTGCCTGCAGTAGCGTGATATAAAACGAGGACCTTATTTTTCTGCTTGAACGATAGCATTCCCGTTCCAGGCCAATTTACTATTAAAGGATTGCAACGCTCTCTGGATTTTAATTTTTGAAATCTTAAAATGACCTCATTCTGTTCGACTTTTGCAGATTGTCCATTTTAAAATTACATTCTGCAAAATTTTCATTATTCATTATTCATTATTAGTTGATAATGTAAATGTTATTTAATATGTGCGATACTGTGAAAATTGTGGCAAAATTGTACATTATTTAAACTGCTTCTTAAAATTAATTTTTTCACTTCACACAAATGAACTTCAAAGTATTGCATCGGTAGCGAATGTAAGTTAGGTAAACGTAGAGATATGGAGCAGGATATCAGTTCGAGTATTGCTCCTATTTATTGTCAATGATAATGCCTATGTTAATCGAAGACACTGAATGATGTGCAGTTCTAAGATACCGATTCATAAGTATATCCTTACTAACGTGCAGTTCTAAAGTATCGATCTCTAAGTATCACTGTCATCTATCTCTCTGACACCAGAGTTGAAGTCGCTCCCAATCTTTGACCTCCAGAAAAGGTCCGGTATCTCCCTTCTCCATCACCACTTTTGAAATCTTCATCGCGCCAAACCCATTCCTACAACATTGCAAAAACCTGCTCATCAAATATACCAATCGATTTATCGATTATGAGAGAGGGAAAGGGAAGAAAGTAAGTATTTTGACAGAGGAAGAGAAAGAGAGAGAGAAATAGTCCCCTTTCCATTATTGCTGTGGACTTCGTGGAATTCTGTCGTCCATGCTCAACTGCGTCGTGCTGCAGCAGGTTGGTTACGTTTGGTTGGGATAATGGATTGCCGAGGTCAGAAGGAACTTTCTTGACCTCTCCATCAGCTTTTCCTTTAAATTGCAACTTTGCAGCAGCATTTTTTCCGTCCGAAAAGTTGTCGAATGAACCGGAATTCATGTTAATATTCATTTCCTGCTTATGTTAAAAATAGCCGATCAGCCGACTTTTTCAATTCTTCCCACTTTTCACAGTTTAGCACATAATACATCAAAGCAAAATATCGTGCGCATCTTAAAGAATCCAAATATCAATTGATCTGCGTTTTAAATCTGTTCATCCATTGCGAAATTTCCTGAAATCCTGCAGTGCCTTTCATAGGGTAGGGGATTTATGTTGTTTCTTCGCTTTGAGACAAGGAACAAGCGAAGAAATAGCAACTCGATCTTATTTGTTCATCATTTCGTGTTCCTTTTTATATGGATAATCAATTTCTTTTCGCATCTTATTGTTAGGCAATAAAACTGTTTGCATGCTTTTACGGAATCATTTGTTTCTGTAAATGTGCATGCGATTGTTTTCTTTTCTAGTTGTTCATAAATCCATCACAGCACTTACCATAAGATCTGAGAAATGGTGTCCCATAAATTTTAAAAATCAGGAATCAATTCTTTCGATTTGGTAGATGTCGTTGGTGCTGATCCCTGATGATGCACCAAATCAATGTTTGTTTTTGCCTATGTTCCGTCCAGGGTTCCCACTCTGTATTTGTTCTCTAAACACCAAATTTAATTATCATTTCATACTTGTCATTCTTTGCGCTTTTCATTTTAACAAAGTTCTCAACACAATTCGCCATATAATCGCCAGTCGCCAGCGGTTCCCCATATCCGAGATTGTCCCATCAACACTTTCTGAGAATAGAAGAGAGAAAATATAAGACGAAAGATCGGTCGTTTATACTGTGAAAAATAATCATGAAAAGGGTGCTTGACGATAAATTGTAATACATCCCATTTTGAACAGTTATTTCCATTTAGCGCAACAGCAAAATATTTTTCAAAGAGAAATATGACTGAAAATGAGAAATTCCGCAAAAACTCTAAACTTCAGAGGCACCGCAGTTGCAATAATCCGAACTGATAAATGCACATAAATTCAATTTAAATTAAATATATTCTCAATGTGGGTCCGAACCGTACGTCGTCATGCTGTTATCCAAGTATCACATTGCTAAACATTCCAATAAAAGTATTTGATATATGATCAAGAATTTGCCATCTTATCCTCAAGTAATGTTGAATCGTTTTACTCATGATCGATGTTTTCAATAATAATGTAATAATTTCTTTCTCATGATGCATGTATCCTTCGAGTTTTTTGAATTGCTAAATCAATTCCGTGCGTATTTATTATTAAGTGCTAAACTTCAACTTTAAACTGTTTAAATTTTTAAGAATTTCCCGGTACTGGGTTAAATTTTGCGACAGACATATGTAATGATCAAGTTAGTAAAGTTTTACGCTCTTGTAACACATGTACGTTGCTTCAGTGATGTTTCAATGATTTTATTACGAACTCTATTATTCTGTCCCATTTCGATATTATCTTGTTGGGAGGCTTGTGATATATTTTATATGAGATGAGGATTTTCATATTGAGGTGGGCGAGTTTCAACGTGAGAGTTGTTTTTTGGGTATTCATCGGGATGATGTTATTGTTTGCTCTCTTTTTTTTTCCGGTTTTTGTGTAGTCGTTGCGTTGTAATTGACGTTGTGTAGAGTAATCCTGGCATTTCCTATATTTCTGTGAGAGAGTGGGAGAGAAGCTAGGATTTTTTTCCGAGGCAACCATTAATGAGTGATCCTATTCGGTCGTCCATGATAAAATCATTATTAAACGAACTTTTTTTCTTCTTTAGCTAAACCTTAATACTGCACTCTGATTATTCTTTATTTCTAGTTATTATTTTCATTGGTCATGTATTTCTATACTTTGGCATTCTTATCTGCACTTGTTCGTGTTTTCCCTCGCCTAAACCTGGCATATAAAAATTTTGGTTAGCGCAAGGGAACTTGATCAGTGAGTGAAACATGGTTTAGTATTACACAACATTCTGACATTTAAAATTTAAGGAATCAAATTTTTTCTAAAATGAATTCCACAACAATCTCAAACTCGTTTTTTTTAATTAAATCATTCATGTCCGGTAGATCATTCAACTATCAGTAAACATTCTTACTCTTTAATATGCATGTAAATACATGTTTATTTACATGCATCACTTGCTGTACCCTATCTTTTCAATAGACTGACTTTCTTGAGTAGCATAAGCAAAATGGATTTTGCAAAATTGAATATTTTGTCCTTCGAGATGAATGCTTCATCATGCAGATTGATTTTAAATATTTATATGAAATTATCGGTGATGTTTATGATCATTGATCATCAGGATATCTAAACATAATTTCGGGACACAAATATGGAAATGAAAGAGAATTTTCCATCATTCATAATCTAATATTATAATGCTTAATTATAGATCTTGAAATTTAATCTATAGTTTCTAGAAATTTTAATTATTCGAAAGTAACCTACGCTTTGACTAAAAAGTATCGGAATATTCAGCTGAATCCGCCGATTTGTCAACATTCCGAATGCAAAATAATAATTTGAAAAGCATCTGAATGTGAAGTCGGAATTTAATTTAACGACAGATTTTATTTATCGAATTTTCGAAACATTACATTGCTTGCATCTTGATGAAAGAATACATCAAGAACACACTTCGCTCCATCACTTTCTTCATTCCGATCAATTTTTGCCTTCAAGTTAAATTTTATAAAAGAGAACGTGGAAAAACCATTAGATTTTACAGAAGTGCGAAATAAAGTGGGATTTTGGGATGTAGCAAGCAAAATAAATCTAGCAAGCAATATACATGTGAAGTTCCCTAACTTCCTTTCAAAAAAAGTTAAATTTGCCTATGTCGAAATTATTAAGATTTAAAAACTAATTCAAATTATTCAGTACATTCCTTTTCCCTCTCACTATTGTTCACTGTATTGTAAATCATCCGTAAAATTATCTTGCGTTCTTTACTCACGTTTTTTTCTAATCTTTAACTAAATTTAATTCATAAATCCAAGCAATTAGTCAAATTTTTAAATTTGAAAGCAAAATTTTTCTTGAAAATTTTATGAAAGAGAAAATTGAATAACTATAAGATTTCACGAAAGTGCGAAACAGATGGGATTTTGGGATGTAGCAAGCAATAAATCCAGCGAGTAATATGCACCTCATTTGTACGTACATTTGTACGTTTCTTAACTCCCTTCAAAAATAAGTGAAATTTGCGTTTGTCGAAATTATCAAGATTTAAAAACTAATTTAAAAAACTAATCTTTACAGTCCTTTTCCCTCTCGATATTATTCACTTTATTATAAATCATCCTAAAATTAGCATGCCTTCTTTATTCGCCTTTTTTTTTCTAATTTTCAACTAAATTTAATTCATAAGTCCAAGTTGGATTTTTAAATTTGGAAACAAAATTCATCTTAAAAATGAAATGAAATTTTATGTTACGAGCTGCAAAACTTGCACTGGTACCAAGAACCTGCAAACTGCTGATTCACAATATTTCTTGGTTTACAAACAAATTATTTTTTTCCTCTAAACATTAATATGCAATTTAGA
Organism: Onchocerca flexuosa; assembly: GCA_002249935.1. Lineage (NCBI taxonomy): Eukaryota > Metazoa > Nematoda > Chromadorea > Rhabditida > Onchocercidae > Onchocerca > Onchocerca flexuosa. The sequence continues at coordinate 1,943,850 of KZ269977.1, read as the reverse complement.
TAGAGTTTAAGGCACAGCAGATTTACAAACCGAATACATAAATCGAGATGATGGACAGAGCGTTTCTTTACTCGTTTCGCCAAGTATTGCTGGAAATTAGTAAGATACACTTGTGATTCAGGTAGTATTAATGTCTTGGATAATTCGTTTACAACGGTTACCGTTATCTGCGAATGCAGCAGACATCCGAAGTTTTTTCGCCGGATTGCGGATTCCTGATGGTGCTGTCCATATTGTTGGTGGGCCGGATGGTGATGCTTTCATTGGTTTTGCCACTGATGAAGATGCTCGTCAAGCAATGCGTTTCGATAATCGACGCATACATGATCAGCGTGTACGTTTGCTTTTATCGTCGCGCGTCGAGATGGATGCCGTCATTGCAAAAGCCCGTGCCGGGGATCTGAATGTCGTTGGGGTAGCGTCGGCTGCATCCGTTGCTGCTCCATCACTTAGACGTGATAGTTCTCCGGCAGCACGTCCAGGCGGCGTCCAAATCCCACCCTCTTCCACTGCGGATAGTTTTGGAAATCAACGTGTCGCTCAATCACAGCCAGTTACTACGGATGTTTATGTAACAAGAAATGGTGGACATGGACAACAAGATTATGCTAGAGGTATATTGCTGAAAATTTTAAGAATTTTAAAAATTTGGCATTCAACATTTCACTTATATTTAATTTCGAAGTTTCTTTAAAAGTTGCAAAATTTAAGATCACGCAAGTTGAAATTTTGTTCTTATTATTCACGTTCCTTAAAGTTCCATATGATCAATTGTAGGCGGAATTAATAATTGCCCAATTTAGAACATTGAGGTGGAGAATGTAAATATTGTAGGAGAATTCATTACTTCAGGGTAATTTTGAGATAATAAAATCACTTGTCATTCGAGTCCTTACAAACTGATCAACAATTTATAAAACTTTACGTCAAATTAAAAAATTCTTGATTCAGACTTAGATAAGGTTTTGATATAATTACAATTGCTCTGCCATATTTAAATAATTTATTGTTATACTTCGTCATTCTAATAATAGATGAAATTTTCCTAAATGCATCAAAATATCAATTACAAATTCATATGAATTATTCGTATAACCAAAGAACAAGGGTTCTTCACGCCCGTCTTTTACTCCAGTAAAAGATTAATTAGCTGATAAAAGTTGCAAGCATATGGCATGTCTCCATCAGCCGTGTCGATTCAATTCGAAGCACTTAACTTTTTTTTTAATTACTCACTGTATCGAAAAGTTTTTTTTTTACCTCCCATGGCATGTGATATTGATGACAGTGTAAGAACAGAAGCTATTACTGTAAAAAATGTGACAGTATTATATGTCGGATAAGATCCACACCGATGTGTGCAAATAATCAGTGACATGTAAAGGATATCTTTAAGATCATTGTTCTTAGTTATTTTTCTACATAAACGCAAAATTGACTATCTTTATCTTTAATTTACCAGCAAAGAACAACAAAACTCGCTTTTGGCGATCGATATTTCTGCTACACGAGATATTCTTAATTTGATACAAATAATTTTAAAAAAAAAGATTTCCTCATTAAAACAGTTTCAAAAAAATTCTCCGATCTAATACAAGCAATAGCCAAATTATATCCAAGAAACAATTGGATAAAAATTAGGTTGGAATTTTTAGATAAAAGTTTGAATCAAAGAAAAAATTGAATTGCCAGTGAAAAAAAAAAGTTTTTCCTAGTTTTATGAGAAATCGTACAAATAATGATTGTATTCAATTAATGAGAGATTTCGATTTTTTTTCTCAGCATTTAAAAGTTTCTGAATTGTAAAACGAAGTGTTATCAGACTCACATATCAATGCTGGACATAGATACAGTTATTTGCTTAATAATGAATCAAAAAGAAACCGCACTGTTCTCGATAGAATTAATTCTCTCAGATTCTTGGGATTCTTTCGTATCTCTTGGTTTAAATTGTTTCTACTGATCTCTATGTCCATACCAAATTGATGATCGGTGCTGAAAAAGAAATCAGATGAATTTGAGTTCCTGATCTTTTTGATAAATCACCCTGATCTGTACACAATTCTTTATGTTGAGAAAATAAAATATAATTCGGTTGATAGATTAACAATATGATAATTTATTCATTACTATATTATTGTAAAAAAGATGAAAATTATATTTAAAAAGCTGATATATTAGAAAAAGTTGATAGCAAAATTATATTGAAAAAATTATATTAAAAATTATTTTAAAGAATGATATTAAAAAACTGTTTCATAATTTAAACTTTCTTCCATGTGAAAATATATGTGAGAATTCTCGTTAAATTTTTTTAGATTAGTAGAATTCATCACATTAGATGAATCCCAAAATTTTCTAGCTATTGACCTTATCCGGAAGGTCATTTTATATTCCGTCATTACATATTCATCTTATATTTTTCCGCTAAAGCTTGAAATGTTCACTTCATTCCTTCTGACATTTGAATGTCTTTAATTTAAAAAGAGCGCGAAAAATCGACAGAAACATCCCAAATGATAAAATCTTGATACTGATAACAGAATACTGATTATTCATGGCGGATGACCTTATCAATTCTTTAATGTTTATGAGTTTTCCCTTTTGATGAATAGCTTTTTTTTTTTACTAGGTTTCCTTTTTGTTTCATTATTTCTGTTTGCTTATTTTTCTTTTCAAATATGCAAAAATAAAGTATAGAAAAAGTTCAGCAAAACATTTTCTTTAAATGATACTCTACTACTTGAAAAAGGCGCTCCATAAACACCAAAATTCTTAAGAAGATTGGAAAATGAGAAATTCAAAACAAATTAAATAATTAGCTTGAAGAAATTGAAAACCCAAAAAAAGAGAATTCAGAAGGTCTATTGTTTGATTTTATCTGATTATTTCACATTATTTTCGTTTACATGAAATATCTGTGGCCATACACATATCTTTTTGATTCCTTTGTGTTCTTGGTCCAGTGGTTTACGAAAAATTAATATTAAAAAATCTGTCACAAAAAGTGCATCTCAAATTATATTGAATTCTTTGCACAGTTTATTTTATCCATATACTTTTATATGCGATAGAGGAATATTGATGCTCAAAATATTTGACAAATGCACTTCATTTCATTTAATATGATTGAAATAATCCTGAAGAATAGCAATGATTTTTTTGGTACTTTTCAGATAAATCTCTGCTGTTATATTTCTTAATAAATTAATTTGTATTTAGTAAAAAAAAAACTGAAATAAGAGGGGGATTTTTAACTGTTTCAAGAAAAAAAAATTCAAAATGAAAATAAGAATACTTTGTCTATTCTTACCATATTAGAATTATTACGAATGATTACATCCCTTGGAACTTGAATCTGACTTGAAGAAAATATCAAAAAAGCAAAGAACAAAAAAAGAAAAATAATAATTGAGAATCCTCTATCAGAAAATACTAATGTTCTAAATCAAATTAAAGCTAGTTGAAATAAGCAAAACTTGAATTTAAAGATAAAACTAAGGTGAACTTTAGCAAGTGTAGCAGAGGATGCTTGGAATCGCACAGTGGATGGTCCTTTGTCAGATTCGTGGAAAAATGGTTCCCAGGGAGGAAGCTATGAATCTCGCGCAATAAATCGTCAAGTAGCAACAACAACAACAACAACACAGTCACAACTAGCACATTCAATTGGACCGTGGCAAGATCCTAAAATGCTCAATGTGTTGGGACAAAATGCTCAACCCAGTTCTGTGTAAGTGTTTGCTTTTTTCAAAAAAGAGTATTGCTGCTGTTATCCTGGGATCATCATTAAGTTTCCTCTGGCTCCGAAAGTCTGTGTAACTTCAAATCATCTAAAGAAAATAGTAAATTATCGTTACTTCTATTCACAGATATCAACAGTCTAATCGTGAGGAACGATTCAGTGAGTATGAACAAGACAATAATTTTCAAGGTTATAATGCTAGCGTGCAGACAGTGGTAACAGCAACAGGTGCTTCTAGCGCAATTACGCAAGTTCCTCCGGTACATTCCATCTTTCTATTTAACTATTTTTAAAAGGCATTCGCTGATATGTCTCTTTCTTTCAGGTAAAAAACCAAAAAGTTCAAATTCGGATGAGATTTCACTTTCAAATTTCACACTTCAGCATATTGAAGGTTTTTTGTTTCTTTGCAGATCTATCAGCAAACTAATGTTGCTACTTCTGCAGTGCTTCCGGGTCAAGTATTACCGTTACCGCCATCAATTCCTGGTCTTCTTGTACCGCCGCTATTGGCAAATACTTTACCGGTCAGTGCCACCACTGCCACTCAACCTGTATCTGGATTAGCGAATGCTCATGCATTCGTTGCACGATATACTGGACGCAATGGACCAGCATTCTCAGCTTTGCCAGCACAACAGTAAGATTTTCTCACTGAGGTCACTATCCGATTTTTTCAATAGTCACATATTGTATGTCGTCGTGAGCTTTCTGAAAGAAGATCATACTGTTAGCTTTTACACATTTCATTTTTATTTCTATTTTAGCGTCGTAACTGATTTTACTTAATTTTCCCAACAATTATTATTTCTTTTAAATGATTCAACTCCTATCTTTATCATTGCTGATTATGTTTAATAAAAATAGTCTTACATATTCTGAAGATGTAAAGCAATATGTGAAAGGTTTTTGCTTTAGTAAAAAGAAATGATAAGTTTTAGTAGTTTGGCAGAAGATAAACAGAATTACTATGTTGAACTTAGTCGACTTCCATCTGAACTTTTGCGCCCAGCAGCTCTTGAGCAATTCTTGCGCCCATCGACACCTCTTACACTATCATCCGTCAAAGTTGTTTTCGATCCGAAGGGTACTTTTTCCTTAGAATTTAACTAAATAGGAGCTTTTCAAGCATTATTTTTTGGAAGTTTAAACATCAGAAAACAATCATATTTTTAATGAATTATTTAACAGACCAGTGATTTCGAATTATTTAAGGTTTTCCATTGCATTCATTGGTACGTTTTGAATGTGCAAAAGATGTCAAAAATGTACTGGAGAGGGATGGAGAACAAGGCATAAGGTAAGATTGTCGTAGTTTTCAACAGTTATTCCTTTATAACTTTCGTAGTTTTCAACAGTTATTCCTTTATAACTTTATGAAAATTTTCAGCTTTTTTAATGTTATAGGATCCGTTCTTGTTCGAAGGAAACATTTGACAGTGCGGTAGATGGCAGTCTACAAATACCGCCAGCTTTCTTACAAGGTGCCAAGGAGGCAGATTATCACGAAGGAAGTCCACGTACTGGCGCTTCATCACGACATTACCGTAGTCCCGTATGAAATTCCTATTAGTATTATGAAATTAAAAAAAATATAAATTTTATGAAAAAGTTTTTTTTTTTCAAAAAGATTTCGGATTTTTTGAAGACAGTCATAGAATAATTTTAGTGAAGATATGCACTCAATAAGAAGTTGTTCCAGAATCACATTTCATTTGAAGTTTATATGTTGCATTTGTGATATGTCTTTGTGATAAGTGACATTTGTGATAAGTCTTTTTTAATTGTAGGAAAGACGTGATTTTGATGGGAGGTATGATGAACGTCCTCGTGCTTTACGTGATCATGAAGATCGTTATCGTGGTTCACGACACGGTCGCTCACGTTCACCTCGAGATTATCGGGATTATCGTGACACGAAACGGCGTGGTGTTGATCCTGGACGTTATTGCATCGAATTCACCAATTTACCTTTTCGGGTAACGGAAGCTGAAATTCGAGAGTATGTCTAGAATTTTTTGTAAATTGAAACCTTTAATCAAAAAAATCAGAAATCACGATTATCGAAGAACTCATTTTTACTATTTTATAAAGTTTATATTCAGCGAGCAGGTCTTCTCCAAATGCTTGCATTGATTGATATTATTATCTCTCTCTCTCTCTCTCTCTCTCTCTCTCTCGTATGCTACTATTTCTGTTATCATTGCCTGCACGCTAGCATTATAACCTTAATAATTATTGAAATAAGAATAAAGCCAAACCTCTGAAGTGACAGCATTTATCGAAATTGAATTGTAGATATCTTGGTCCACGTTGTGAACCAACAAAAGTGACTCGGGCTTATAATGAAGATGGTCAAGCATCAGATCGTTGGATTGCTGAATTTAGTACATTTGATCTGGCAGAAAAAGCTTATCGTGTTCGAGGTAAAATTAATGAACGACCAATTCGTGCAAGGAGGTACGCTTGACTCTTTTTCATTTTTTTTGGGAGGTTTAGTAATAATGAGTATATGAAAACTAGCAGTCAAATATTAAAACTACGGAATATTTCGGATTTATTAAATTTCATTGTTGAGATCAACTATAAGTAAAATAATAACAAATAATAGATAAAAATGACTTATTTTTAGGATAACAAATGAAGACGCAGATCAGATGTTGGCAGTACCAGACAGATTTGGACGCCAAAAAAAGGAGGAATATGAACGGAAGCATGGAGGCGACTCATCAATTGTTCCTCTTCTTGATTTACCAAGTCGATCTGTTGAAGCTGGTCCACATTTCCAAGATCTTTCCAAAGGTTAGCTTTTTTTTTTTTTTCTTTTAAAGCTTTTTCTTTCAGTGCACTTTTTTAGACAACAATGGAGACGAAAATCAAACTTTTTAGTGATTTAGGTGAATTTCTAGATGAAAAAATCACAGCTTGATTTCCCTTCATTTAAAATGAGCTTCATATTAGACTGAATAAGTTTAAAAATCACTTATATATATATTAGGTCGTGGCAGTCGTGGACGAGGAGGATTGTATCGGGGTGGTCTTATGCATGGATATCATGGTGAACGTGAAATGGGAGATACGCTGTCTTCCAGTGGTTTGAATGGGACAGCCAGCTCCTCATCTGTGGCACCACCTCGTTTTCTAGGCTTTCGTCCACATGGAGGTCTTTTGCCAGGTATCGTCACAGTGTTTGAAATTCTCCTTAAAAAACTCATACTTCACTTCATTCACTCCAAACAATGGTTTTTTTTTTTTTGAAATGTTGCTAAAAATTATTTCAGGAAGCCGACCTCGTCCACCGCTTATTTCTCCGCCTACTTTTTTCGGAAACACAACACCCTCAACAATACGACAGCGAGGTCCGCCTCCTTCAGGTCGTGCTCCTCCCTTGCTTCGTGGCCCGCGTCCTCCCATACTTCATCCACCAAATAATGGACCAGCTGGACCAATTCCAGCCATTCCACCTCCAAGTGTGAAATCATGCTTAATGATCGAAAACGTTTCTGAGAATGAAACTGATGTAGACGTTGCCAAGTTCTTGCAACTAAATCAGACAGTTCAAGGCAAGTTTCTTGCATAGTTTCGCTAAATTTACTCCACGAGAATATCCCTATCTTAATTCTATTTGTCACGGTATTGCTTGTAGCAGTTCGCTTTTGAAGGTTGATGAGGTAATGTTTTTATCCATCGCTAAAGTTGTACAGCTTTTATCATTTTAGCAACATTACGCCGGGCGGCTGATGGAATATTTTACGTTGATATGGGTACCATGGATGAAGCGACAAAAGCAGTGAAAATGTATAATAGCTTGAAGCTTGGAGAAAATGTCATCACACTCACGGCAATTACTCGGCAACAGATGCATCTTGGTATTGATAAGAAAGTTGAATCGGTAATTCAAAGATTCATTTTTCTAAATCCAATCATAAAGTTTGAGATTGTATTTACATCAGTTGTGTAAAGTTCATAAATTTCATTTAATATAAACTTTATTTTAATTATGTCCAAAAATATAAAATTCTTCCAACTAAATTTTATGATCTTTATAAGCAAAGTTTAGGTAGAAATGTTGGAACCAGAGTTGATTGCATCTGTAGGTGAGCCAGGTACTGTCATCAGTTGTCATGGTTTCCCGGCAAATGTTACTTTGACGGATGTGGCTCAGTTCTTCGATAAGTATTCACTAGTGGAAAGTTCTGTAAGAATAAAGCTGGATGATAATGGAGTACCAACGGGCGAATGTCTCCTAGCTGTTGGTTCTCCACAGGTTTGTATTTTCGAGGATTTAAAAATTAAGATTCTTGTATGAGACTGGAAATCTAAGACAGTTCAAGTTTTTGGAAAGTCTTAAATAATGTTTCTGGAACACATTGGAGCATCTGATAAAGAATAATGAAAAATTTTCCTTTAAATAAAATGAGGAATGGTCTTTTTTTTCTCTGATTCAATAGCTAAGAGTTTGTTTAATTTGGAATGTAATTATGTTATCTTATTGAAACTTCACAGTTTTAGGAAGCAAATAAAGCCGTAATGTTGTTAAGCGGTCGAAAGCTTGCTGGTTCGACTATAACAATGTCTGTTGTTCGAGCAACTACAAAACAGTAGTTCGAGTTTGCTAGTGATATTTTTTATTATTTTCCCATCAAGTTACATTTTGAAGTTTAAGAGAATTTTCCAAATGTTCTTGTTATTTTATCTTCGTTTTTTGTGTTTAAATTTTTCTTTAAGATTGCATAATCTAAATTGGAATGTAAGTTGCTAATATGTGGTTCATTTTTGCTAGATTTGAAAAACTGGGAATGAATTATAATAATTTAGATGTTTAGTTCAAATCTGTTACAAAAATGTTGTGGTTATTCTCTAAATGATTTCTATTAAAATACGGCTAGTCTTATCTCGAAATTTCATGATATGGAAATCCATTGAATTTCTAGAGCCGGAAGGTTCTTGAGTATGGATACCAATAAGTGAAAGACCTGACATTTTAATACTTTTTGGATTATCAAATTTCTTGGTTATCTGAATTCCCACTCCTATTGGCCCATTTTCAGTGTCATTCCTCAGGAATAGAAACTTTATTGATCTCACCGTGTGCAAATTAAAATAATCAACTTCTGTCTTTGCCTTTTGAATCTTGCAAAACCCTGATCATGGTGTTTATTGATCAGTAAATGTAAGTGGTTGCCTTTTATCCTCTTTTTCAATTTCAGGTTTTCAGTTTAAATTAGCACATTTAAAATTTTTGGAGTGTACTGTTTTTGTATATTCCTTGTTTCAGTTTATTTTTGCAGTTGCTCCATTGATTGACTTTTTTTAATTTTTTGCTGCGTTAACTAATAAATCTAGTATCTCTGATGAATTGCTCATAGTGTTTTAGGTGAAAAAAAATTTATTGATAGCAAAAGCGAATCGAATTGCAGATACTGCTGATCTTCATCGGAAAATATACTAATTCTCTGAATTTTTCAAAAGTTTGTTGCTTGGAATTCAGAGTATTCTGAAATTCTTTATGAATAAGAAGAATTAGACCCGTTGTGACCAATGGTTGTGATCATCGAATGAAATTATCGATAGTTTTCCATGGATATTTTCATGAATTCGACTTCGAATGCCAGACATTTTTCAGATGCATTCATGAATGGAAGAGCTGTCGATGATTTTTCCACTGAACATCTATGGCTGTATTAGAAATGCATTCATTTTCCTCAAATGTGAACTCTTTTTCGCTTTTTCAGTTAGTTCTTAAAGCACCAAAAGTTTCTGGCTTGATGGGCATAAGATATAGATTCAGATTTAGATTAAAATTAAAATTTAAATTAATTCTCAATAAGAATTGCGTATATCTTTTCAGCAAACAAAAGAACAATTTTCCAAGAACATTTTTCACTTGAGCATGATAAAATTTCGTGTTGACTTCAACTTGATCATTCTGAAACTTATATGAGCAAATTGATACATACATACTTAAGATTCCAAATTTTAATATCTCCGTTTTATCAGCAGAAATATACTTTGAGCAAGACAATTTTAATTTTCAGAAAGTCGAAGTTTCTTTTACATTAGATGGGAACTGTTTCTTTCATTCTACAGATTTTTTGTGACAAATATATTTCAGTTTTAATGAAGTAATAAATGACCCTAACATCAAGCATAAATCTGCAAATAACTGCCTCCACTTTAGTTCGCAGATAAGGATAACATGTTTTCATGTCAGCATAAAAAATGTCTTCCTGCAAACGATTTCGATATATGACTGCTTCTTTAGCGAAAAAACATTATTAAATTTTTAGCAGTGACGCACAAATGACAACTCAATTCTAAAAAAAAAAAAAAGAGTAGTGAAGATAAGCCAACCAAGCCCAGATATTCAATTCCTGCATTAACTGTGACTTTTTATTAAGATCAGGGAACAATTCCTTGAGATGTAAAAGTTACATTTTTTTGAAATTAAAAATAAATTTGAAATGCATCGAATAATAAAAATGAGACATGAAGTATTGACGAATACAAATTTTACAATTTTCCAACTAATTCTCATCCTTCACATTTGACATCAACAAGAGAAGAGTTATCGTAAGACAGGAAATTTGAAAGATGCTTCAATGAACTTCTTTATTAGAATAATTATTTAAATGTGAATGCAATCAACAATAAAATTTTGGCAAGACCAGGAATCGAAACTGTTATAACGGCTTAGCTGTAAATAGTAACTCTTTATACAGCAATACCTTATATTACCGTTATCAAAAAAGCTTGATCATCAAATCATGAATAGTTGTGTATTTATGATAGTATGCTTATATCCATCTTATTTAAATTAATTGATTATTCATCGAAAAATCGAATTAATGCTAAATTAACGCAATTAAAAGATCACTGATTTTAAAACTCACCAATAACATTCTTTGACAATGGTAGCTTGAATATTGATTTCATTCTGATTTCCTAATTTGTTAAAATTTTTAATTGAATAATACAAAACTACAGATCTATTCAATTTACACATAAGCGCTCTAACATGAACTGTATTATCTTTTATTAAATTGAAAAAACGAGATGATGACATCAAAGTAGGAAAATGATAAGTAAATTCACAAGAATTTATAACTGGAATCCAAATAAGACCAGCGGCGAAAATCGAAATGATTCAAATAAATGGAGAATTTTCGAAAATAAAAATGGTGATTGAAAAATCCCTTGAAAAATGAACTAAACTGGATAACAATAAGTCACAGTGTTTAATCAGTCGCATAACTTGGCTAAAATTAGTAGTATTAATATATTTCAATTATATCTATAACTCAAAATTTGAGCAAAACTGGAACTAATTTGTGTAATTTGAATAAAACAACAATCAACTATTAGCATTCAACTAACTTAGAGTTGAAAACTGAAATTTAAGAAAAGTAACATCAGCACTATTCTCATGATCTTGCAAATTTAAATTGCTACTTTATCATTACATTCCTATTTTAAAATGTTAAGTACATTAATAATAGCTGTAGATGTTCTACTACATGAAATATTCTCATCTGATTGCAAATGCCACTAATTTATTTCCAATATTAAAATTTAAAATTTCTAGCCAACTTTCGAAAAGTTACCCTTACATTGCTAAGTTATGTGGCGTTTTTTTTCTTTTTTTTTTTTAATTTTAACTTTAGGTAAGTTGAATAATAATAATCTATTACTTTTTCGTTTAAATTAAACAAATTATAGCCAGTTTTGAGTTGTACTTCAAACTTCAAATTTTGATTTGCAAATATGATTGAGGGTAGTTGCCAAGAACTTCTTCCTCCACTCGAATTTAAAAAAAAAAAAAAAATGAATTTCTTGTTCAAAATTTGCCCACCTAAATGAGAGAAAGTTCAAATCACTTTGAATTTCGTAAACTTGTCGGAAAAAGAGCCTCATCATGATATATTGTCCACCTCTCACCAAGTCAAATCATGAATTTTTCCGATTAGTAATTGAAAAATGACAATATCGTAAATTATATAAATTAAACAGTAAGAAATTCGGTTTAGGTTTAAAATCTAAAGGATATAAAATTATACAGATTCTCGGCTCTTGATCAATAATGCGCCATTCTACGTCATCTCGATATTAAGAGCGGAATCCCAATGTAAGATCTCATCTTTTTTCATGATTTCTAGTGATTTCATCACAATAAATGATACAACTGAGAAACAATTCCTTTAACATGTCTCAATGGTATAACATGTTCAAACTAACGCAAATGTAAGAAATATTAATCACGGAAAGAACGTTCAATATGAATGCTTAATGTATCACATATGTTAATTATTTTAATAGAATGTAATTTAGCAAGCATAAATACAATTTCAATAGGCATTATAATTTGTTCAACCAATTAAGCACAAATTTTTATGATCTTTACTCTCTTTAATAAGTTCAAGATAAAAATCGAAAAACAAGCCAGTTAAGTCTAAAAATATGAAAAAAAATTCTGAGCAATCGGAAAAAAAAAACTTAATAATTCTTTAATTATTTTAATAGCTTTCTAGGAGATAAATTATTCTCATATTTATAAAGCAACCAACATCATCAGTTCTAAGTGCTCTAATCTAAATGTTCCTGAGATCTCCAATGAAGGTCAAGAAAAACTATTTCCGATTCTCTGCTTTAGTTAGATTTTATACAAGACTCGCTACATACAACATCTCAAGCGCTAACAAAAGAATCAATTTGTGTCTTTTTTTAGACTTAGATATTACTGTATTACTGCTGCCTTAATCTATCGTCAAGAAAACAGAAGTTATATTTTGTCAACAACAATTTTCTTTCCTTTATAGTGGTAAAGATGTTAGTGAATGGCTTATTTTGAGATCTATAAAATAATTTGCTAAGGAAACGATAAATATACAGATGAATGTAATGATAAAGAAAAAGATTAATTATCATCAATTTAGCAAATCTATACTGAATATGAAGAGGATAGAGAGAACACGAAGTTGTGGAAGATAAGAATAGGAACATAGATGGCAGTATAATTATTCTTTATTATATTTAAAACTAACTGAATTTGAAATCAATATACTAAATTTTAAAGAATGTTTCTATATTCCTACAAAATATGCATAATATTTATGCCTTTCTGTTTAAAAACGACGCATGCTACCTATATGCAGTATTATAGGGTCTCTATTGTGGCCCGAAATGGTATTTATTACTAGTAAAAAAAAAGTAAGTGCAAATGACAAGTAAGTTAAAAGGATTTCAAACAGACAGAATAACTTCCTAACAGAATAAATCTTTAGAAAGAAAACAAAATTTAAATCATGGCAATATTCTAAAGAAAGAGTATATATATATATGGAAACGAGTTTCAATTTTCAATCATTAGAAGCAAAACTGCGTGAAAGAGAACGGTAGACAGGTGGTGCGAATTCACGAATTTGCTCTTCCACTATTTCTTCGCCATTTTCGCCGACTGAATTAAGGTAATTATTCAATACTCCAAAAATTTGATTATTCAATAATTGGAATCGACGAATTCTTTCAACCATTCGAGAAAGCTTCTGTAATTTGTATTCCTCGATAGATCCACTGGCTCATTTTATTCAAAAATAATGCATTACATAATCAAATAATAAAACGAAAACAAAAAAAAAATTTATATATACATATATAAATAAATGCTTACAATGCCATGAACGACGTTATCTTTTCCATCAGCACGATGAACACGTAAAAGATGATAACTGAAATCGAGAACTTCAAATCGGCGATATTGGTTTAACACAGCAATTATTGAACAACCAGCCCAGTGTAAGCCATCGCCATAAAGCGCTCTGAAAAAATTGTTTCAAAGAATTTGAGAAAAAAAGTTCTGAAATGTTTTTTTTTCCAGATTAATGCTTTTAAAATGGTAATGATAAGCAAAAGTAAGATTAATGTTCTGGCACTTGATACTAAATTGAATAAGAAAGAAGGCAGTTTACTCGATTAGTGGTTCAGCGGGAGGGTTCAGACCTTCTTGACCTGAAAGTGATGGTTGACAGAAGAAAAACTGAAGCGCTGACCACAAACGATGGAATTCTACGCATTCATCTAACCACATCACCTAAATTACGAGGCTCTTATCAAACACCAAAGTATAATAAATAATTTATAATTTGGCAAAAATCGATAAATTTTAAAACAAAAGGAAATGAATTAATAAATTCTGCGAACATACGTAAAAATTTCTTTTTTTAATCAAAGAAATTCATTATTTTGCCAAAATCAAAAGAACTTTTCAGGTTGGATTTGGCAAATTTGCATAAAAAAAAAAAAAAAAAAAAACCCCATTGCTAGGAAAGCCACCAGTCCAAATGGTATCCACCGACAAAATCTCCTTAAGTTTCAAAATAAACATCTCAAAAATATTTAATCCACAACAAAGACGTTCTTTCGTTAACAGTTCTGCTTCGCGTGCAATCGCTTTTTGCTGTAATGAAATAAGATAAATTCCTTTAAATTTCTTTTTGGTAATTTTATGTGTTATAATGTTGAAAATCAAAATTTATTCTACTAAATTATATTAGGAAAACCAAAGATATTTAAACATATTAGAACGGAAACTAAAAACTACACGGGATAAAAAAGTTATAATCATTAACCTTTTCGTCACCAACTTGCTCAACAACAGCAGAAATCTGAATGCGCGCATACTTCTGCTCTAATTGCTTCATTTTCAGTTCCTGCTCTTCAATCTCTTCAAAAATTTTTTATCGATATTTTTCAGTTCAACTGATCTAATTATATCAATTCTCTTAATGATCCTGTATCGAAAAGAATACAAACATTTCATTTTATACATGCATTTATTTTTTATTCCAACATAATAATAAAAATTTTATATTTGAATTCCAGAGAATGTCATATTTAAGCGTAAAATTCTAATTTCAAAATCCATAAAACTGGAATGATCTCCAGTAAAATTTGAAGAAATTACTTTTCGCTGGTGGACGTGGAATAATATTGGTAAATGGTGCAGCTGTCAATAAATCCATAACTTCTTCTTGTGCTAAAGCCAATTCCAATTGTAAACAAAAAACAATTATATTGCCAAGTTCACGAAGTACCTAAAAAAATACTGTTTGGAGAATCACATTTATAACCTAACACAACTTAACAATTTTTTTTCCAATATATTCAGAAATAAAATTCGCTAACAAAATAAATGTAAGATAGTAAACCTTACCATTATAAGCAAACTCAAAAGAATCTATGCCAAATTTGAAATAAGGAAGACTTCTAAAATTCTACCTGACACACATCCTTTTTCAGCTCGGCATAGCGGCCAACATTAGTCAAATGTGCGATATAATACTCTAATACAGCTGAAAAATATTCCCGTATAAAGCTCAAGAACAAATAAGACATTTATTACATCAAACAAAAAATTTTTTCGAATAATTCAACATACCAGGTGAACCGTAGTCAAATCTTGGCAATTTGCATACTTTTGGCATCAAATTGAAAAGAGATTTCACATGACCACGTAATGGACCATTTACCTGTAAAACAAGAACTTTTCTTGCTTCTGTTTAATGAATCATAATAAATTCACTTACAAAAGGAATGTTAAACGCCTTACAAACTTACCAAATTGCGTACAATCTTGATTAATTCTTCCAAAATAATAGCTATCCCTTGATAGCCCAACAAACGCGCCACTGCCCTAAAAAGCAATTTCGTTAAATCCTTTCTATTGTAAATTAAAACCATAACTTCTACTTATTGATTTTACGAAGTCTACAACATTTCATACTATCCCTAACAATATTAATCCTGAGTATCAACTTTAAATTAAAAACAAGCTAAATTTCTGGAAGAATTAATCTTACTTTAAGTGCGGCAATCCAATGAATCCACTGTAGAGTGAGTATAAATTTGTAAATGCCGCATGCAATGACTAGAATAATACAAGATCAATAAAAGGAGATATTTTCCAATAAATAATAAAATAAAATATTGTAGTTTCAAAAATCTACACATCAATTATATCTTCCAAAACTCTAAAAAAAAGAAGAAATACTTTTGAACCCCAAAAATAGTGCACAGCGGCTGAAGGAGGACGCTCTCGTTGTGGAACCTTGCGCTTTGAATCTTTCACTAATGACCGAACAAATCTAAAATTGTTTATAAAATAATAAAATATAAAATAGATCGATTAGTTCGTCGTGAGACAGAGCGGTTTATCTCGTATATTTTTTGTTTTTGATGGTGTTAGTATGAAAGGAACACAATATGGATCTTAACCTGAAAAAAAAATATTTAGCACTCTATATATTTAATATCCTAGCAAATTTTAATGAGTTAGCTTCTAAATTGATTTTCCGTTCAAAAAACTCACAACTTAGACATTCGACACATTGACAACTTAGACATTTTCCGTTCAAAAAACTCACAACTTAGACATTTTAAATTCAATTTACACATTAGATATGAAAAGTTTCAAATCTCAACTCACAAAATACACTCACCTATGTGTAGAGCCATTATAACAAAAGTTGGGTATGAGATCATAATTCAACTCCCAAAATACGTGTAAGGTGATGCGTCCATATGGTGCTGAAACGCTGTGATTTGCTTCGCACAAAAGTTCATTAAAATCGGAGATCGAACCCAGTTGTTCATTTAAAAGACGGTGGCATAGACGATTCGTTTCTAGTAAACTATCCAGTTCCTTAAATTCTTGATGCTATAATAAGTAAAATCATTTTCAGTACAATAATTTATCATTTCAAAGATACGTCGACATCATGTAATTGATAAATCAAATCTGGCAATAAAAGTAAAAAAAAAAAAGACATTTTCCCATTTTATCCCTGTCTCTCAGAGATAAATACATTTTGGCATGTTCTTTCAATGCCGATGAGAAGGACACAGAAAAAGAATATAGCACAACGTCTTATTAATCACATTTTTTCAAAGATCCACTATTCAAATTCAACAGAGTTTACAGAACACTATTAGTTCAAATGACTTACAAAGATAGAAGACAATTCTTCAGATTCAAATTTTGAAATGGCAACATCCAGAGCCCGAATAATGGCTGCATTAATCCTTTGGCTTACCAAACGATTCAAATCAATTGATCGTCCCAGAAGCTGAATACTTACGCCATGGATTTTAATATTTCAAAAAAGCTGATACTTTGATCTGTTAATTTCACAAGTTTCAAGTTAAAGAAAAAATGTGCTAATCAAACTTCTAAAATATAATAAAACAAAGAGAATTTATTTCGAAGCTACTAAATTCAATTAAATGTACTGTTCTTGAATTTATTTCATCATGATTTTACCTGAACATGGCGCTGACAAAGTAAAGTTTCGTATCGACAATGAGGTGGTGCACGAATCGTTATTCCTAATGCTTGACAGTCTGCTTTGAAACGTTTGTCGAGCAACATACTAGAAATTAGAAAATTAAGAAATGATCGAAACTGATGCAGTAATATTTACAACTCAAATTATTGACATTAAACGATTAGAAATATAAAGTGAATACAGCTAGCATATAATGTGACAATATAAAAAGCTATACTATAATATCAATTAGATTTCAAGATCTAATATTAATTTTTGCTACGGTCTTCATCTTATTGGTTTGCTTATAGCTTTCATGAATGAGTCTTGCACTATTTCAGCAAACTAACTATCCAGTATTATTTAAGCGCTGCAATATGTTACCGAACTTGCGCTTTGTAAAAAAAAAAAAAAAAAAAAAAAAAAAAAAAAAAAGAAAAAAAACAGCGTGATAATCATGATATAAAAATAACAAAAGATAACCAAAAAAAAAAAATAAAAACCAATAGGCAAAAACAAAAATCAGAAATCAACAAGTGGATTAAAAGAAGCGGTCAGTGACTGATATCGTAGATTCATGCATGTCAACATTGCAATTTACTGCTGCACTGAACTATCAGATCACACATATAAAATTGATTATTGCTTAACATTAATAGTGGGTAACGACAACAATGTAAACATCAATAATAAATAAGTAAGCATAATACTACAAAAAAAAAAAAAAAAAAAAACAAAATGAAATAAAATTTACTTCGAAGCCAGCTGCTTGTAGTAGGTAAATACCGCATCGCTTACTTTGAAAACGAACTGATCAAAACATAAATTCACTTCGGCTTCAACTTCATCATATAAAAACTGCTTTTTAAATTTCTTCAATGCATAATCAGCAGCATCGTTATATAAATCAAGCTGGTAAAAAATAGATCTAAAAGTAGGTATAATTAGAAAATAAATACCATGTTTGGTTCACTTATGACTGACTAAGAAGTATATGTCGTTTCAGCAGATTGCTTTCGGAATATATGGTGATAAGAATAATTCGAAAAAATTAAGATAGTAAATAATGCTTAATGCGCAATAATTTGACGTATTAGCAAAAATAGAAGACATTTCCTTAATAAAATCTGTTATGCTTTCAAATGGTTGTGGTGCTGCCACATGAGAAAAATAATAGTCAAATACGTTCTACAGGAAAATCATTAAAATATGAATATCTTAAGCAGTACTCAATTAAAGAAGGTTCTTGACTTGTCAAGATGTAATCAGTCAAAATCCATGGCATAGACATATCGATAGGAAACTGGATTCGGCGTCCCATTGTCATTTCCAGATAAAATTCACGAAACCACAATTGTGAAAGCTCACAACATTCACTCAATGTTTCTGCAAATATATTATTTAGCATTCCATCTATCTTACAAAATCTTCTTAAATTTAAAAATGAAGTTTCCAAAAAATCTCATTAATTTTTAAGAAATAATCCATTGTTGCAGAAGAAATGATTTTCCCGAATGCTTTTATAACTAGTTCATTTCTTTCGCTGACTTTTTTGGTTTCTTTTCGAATTTTTCGAATCTTATTTTAGTTTTTTTTTCTTTTTTTTTTTTTTTTTTTTTTTTTTTCTTCATGTTTTTTTTTTTTTAGTTTTTTTTTCTTTTTTTTTTTTTTTTTTTTTTTTTCTCTTTCTTTTTTTTTTTTTTTTTTTTTTTTTTTTTTTTTTTTTTTTACTTTCTACTTCATGATTGATTATTTATCGATCTTTTTTTTATTTTCTATTTCATGATTTTCGATGGGTTTCATTTGAATTTGTCGTTGCATGATCCGAAATTTTGATATTGCATTAGCCGAAAACCGACAGCTTTTAGAAAGCAAAATTAATTTCAGATAATTGTAAGAAACTAGCTTCAAGCTTCTAAGATTAATAAAAATGAATCAAGATCAGTTGAAAACCTATTACAAAAACTATTTGGACATTGAAAGAGTGAGTGATTCAATGGCCTTTTCTTGTCAACTGATTACTGCGGGATAAAGACTTCAATATGATAATTCGAAAATGGCATTCTTTAAAAACAAAAGATTTATTTAATTAAAGGTGCTACACGAGAATTATTTCTTACATTTTTTACAGGATGTTGAAAGTGCAAGTAAACTGAAAACTAATTACCAAAGAAACGGTCTGAATAAATTATTAAAACCCACAAAAATTGTAACCAATAGTGTTAAACAAAATAAACCTATAAAAAATTAAGATGATTAGAAGCTTTTAACTAATCCCATCTTTATTATTCACTAGATATCAATTATCTTTTTCCTGATGTTCAATGTATATAAACATCAGTACAAACCATAAATAGAAAACACATTCGAAAATTCCTTGTTTTTATCATTCAACTTACATTGAAATGATATGAACTCATAGTCTAATTATTCAGAAACTGTGTACAGTCATTTAAAACAACGTTGATTAATAAAATTCTGTTTAGGCTCAATAAGATAGATTTTTAAAGTTCGCTATCAAAAACGGTCATTTATTCTGCACCATTTTAACAGGAACAGCATTAATGCTCTTCTCATTATATTCTCGAATAGCCAATAACATGGTAAACAAAAAATTTAAACGATTATAAAGAATTCGAAACTTTGAAATGATGATCCAGTCATAAAATATGATATGCGTACTGTAAGTAATGCTGTATTAATGTTGTTACAAAAGATTACATCCATACTTAATAAAAAGGCAAGTGTTTACCAGAAAAGGCAAGAAGGGCAGGCCAGTGAAAACTTATGCGTAAAAAATGTGCCAGTCTTTCCACATATTTTGATTCGATATCTTTACGCAATATTTTCTTGCTACCACTTCGTTCCGAAATCAACGATTCGGTCATGGTACGGGCCATGTACAACTAGATGTAGATGTGTAATTATTGTTTATTTTTATTTGAATTTCAAGTGAAAATAAAAAATCATATGAAAGGATAGATGAATGTTCCTTTCATTCGACCCTACCTCTACCGAACAAATGAAATTGAAAAAATACTCTGGATTCAATTAAACACACAGCACAAATTAAAAGACCAGAGTTAGAACATAGTCGTTTGAAACTAAACAGGATAAAAACTGTATAGGTATTATATTATACTAGTGAATGCTGAATACTTTATTTCATTTGAGGTACTTCCTTCTAGCAATATTGTTAGATATTAAAAATCAAATAAAAAAATAAAATAAACAAACACTACTTGCGTACTGCTTGGTGCAATAGATCGTCGTGCCGTACGAATATCACTGAATGATCCTACTGTAGAATGTCGCTGCTTCTTCGATTTACCCATTTCAACAGAATGGGGATCAAAATTTCCAGCACAATTATCTATACAAGTATCGCATATTGATTGAATAATTCTGCAAAACAGTAACAAAAAATTTATTAGGAATTCGCTGTCAAAAACAATAGAGAATATTAAGAAAATGAATACATTATTAAAGAACGAAGTGACAATGTTTAGTCAAACTTTGAATATTTCATAACAGAAATATTTTAAACTAAATTGTAAATTTTCTCAAAATTCTTTTCCACTTGAATAATAAAATCATTTCATCACCCCAAATTCATTACTTTAAAGGTTACTTTATTATTATTATTTTTTTTTCCGAACTGGATTGATATCTAGATTTACTATATTTTTCCTTTTTTTTGGTTGAGTTTGAATTATTTTTCATGTTTTCTATTTTTTTTGAAAAATACAAATTTATTTTTATTTATTTATTTTTAATTTATTTTTTTGAAAAATCCCTGGTTTTTTTAAACTTGTCTTTCATAAGAAATAACTAAATGTTATTGGAAAATAACTTGCCCTGCTAATAAGTCTTTCTTATTCTTAAGAGCTTTATGAAGTGGCTCTTTCAAGGTTATCTGAACAAAATCTTGCATTTCAGCATAGATGTGTTTTCTGATGGCAACACTCAAAATTGGTTCCATTTTAGAAAGCATATGCTGGACACTTTTGATCATTGATATTGTCTGAAACAAAAATCAGATCTATTCGAATTTGCATCAGGAAATAACAAACATTCTATCTAATCTAAAAATGCACTAAGATGTTGTGTTTTCAAAAATTTTCAGAACCAACTTCAATCAATGCCGCTTTCTCTGCAGGTTGATAATTATATTTCGTGGCTCGTTCATATTCTTCCGCTGTTTCTGGACAAGCTGAATTAGTACGGTGATCAGTTGGATGAAGCAATTTCCAAGAAATTGTTTCCACAACATCGCTAGTCCAGCTACAAAGAAACTGAATACCATCCAACATTAACTGAGTCATTTCTCGATTTTCACTATCACTGCGTGGCCCATCCCGATCATAAACAGCAACCTGAAAGTAGGAAAATCTTAGATGACCCCAAATTACTAGAGTGACCAGAAAATTTTTCTCAAGTATTTCATTTATTTTAAACTTACAATCGAAACAAGTATCAGGAAAAATTACCTCGTTATTTACAATCGAAACAAGTATCAGGAAAAATTACCTCGTTATTAAGTCGAGAAAGATTTGTTACATATTCCAAGTGTTGTTCACGCATTGTTTTCAGTTTTTCAGTGATATTAACATGGCATTTTTCACCTTCAATATATTACTTTTTACTGCTCATTAATAATAGAAATATTATGATGGAAATCAGCGACAGAAATTCAAAATGTCCTGATAAAATCCTTACAAATATGATTCTAACTGAAAATATCCGTTAAAATTTACCTTCATTGTTTGCATTAGGCCATTTTGAAGGTTCGAAATAAGGTGATCTTTTAACAAATGAGAACGGCTGGATTTGCATATCACCAAATAATGGCACCACTTCAAGTGACTAAAAACAGAGACCCATTTTCCCATAACTTTTGAAGAGAAAAGATTATTCATCAATTTCTATTTTTTTTTTTCGGAAAATTAAGGGCCAAATCAATCTTTCAATTATTTCATTTCTCGATTTTCACTATCACTTTTGTACATTAAGTATCTATAAATTATAGCAATAGACCTGGAAAATTTTGTCAAGTTTAGAAATGCTTATCCGCTTCCGTTGATCTAACTTTGAAACATTTGCACTGTCGCCGTCCATTAAAAATAATGCAAAAGCTATTACCTGAAATTTAAAATATTTCATTTTTCAAAATTCTTGAAAACATTGCCAAAACTTTGCTTCTAGATATAACTCAAGTTGCACAAATTTCAAATCCTAAAAACTGAAACAAATATTAAAGAACGAAAAACGAAATGAGAAAAACCATACTTTAACAAACATATGTCGCTCAGCAGGAGTGATGTACATATGATTTTCGAATAGTATTACGCAGATATTGATAACGTCAGCCAAGATTTCCTCATAGCTCTCAATCTAAAAAAACAATTTTGATAACAATAAATGTTAATTGGTAAAATATTATTAAAAAAAAATAAAAATCAACTCATAAGCAAATCCAAATCAAGTTTGGTTGAACTTGAACTTTTTCGAGATGGGACTTGGAATATTGGGATATTTTAAATTTTGAAAACTGTGGCCATTAGATTAATCAAGAACAGGAATCGTATAAATGAAAAAAAAAAATTACAGATGCTATTCCTTAAACAAACCGACTGCAATTCACTTTTGAGCGTATCTTTGATTTTATTTTGCGTTGCTAAAAACATACTCAAATTTTGCATTTCATGTAATGTCTTTGTATCCGACATAACTTGTAGGAACTGAGCTGATCTGAAAAATCATTTTTCCATCACAGCGCTCTTATATGGATATTACTATTCCCGTTATCCTTTAACAACCATTCCATCAGGATTTTTTAAATACCAAAGACAGCTATCAAACTAACCTTCTGAATGTAGAAAAGTCGTTTTTAATCGATGCTTTCATATTCTTTAACTCATCAAGCACTGCAAACATGTTCAATGTCTTTCCAAGTGTTAACAAGTATGCTTCGGATACAAAATCTTTCCTCTTTTCCGGATGACACAAACGCTTCATTTCATCACAGAAACGTGAAATCGCTTTGTTCTATAATAAAAATAGCTTTTACAAAACAAGATGAATATTTGTGATAAGGAAATAATTAAAAAATGATGCGTAAAAATGATTCCATTAAAATAAAGGAAGAGAACTTTAAAGCATTACCGTAAAGTGCATAAATCGGTGCAGTTTCTCCACTTCAGGATTCAATACTTCAACAACTTTTTCATTTATTTCAACTCGATTCGGCTGGTCATTGGATTTTGCCTGAATAACTCATAGCTAAACATTTTGCTATAGTTGAAGTCAATTTGAATGGATGATCACGGAAACTTGAGATGTAATAATTGATGAATTTCTGGTTTTTTTTTAGTGATCGATTCTCCGTTTGGAATCTCATTTAACTGCAAATTTGAAGAAAAAGACTAATCTAGCACTTCAACTTTAGCAAAATTCTTAAAAAATAGAATACTTTTTATCAACTGATACTTAAGACAGTAACAGACTGAAAGCTAATTATTTGATTATAATAAAAGATTCACCATGGGGACAGCTCGTGAACAGCATCTCCAAGTATACAAATGAGCAGCATGTTCGAAACCTTCTGATAACATATTATTCTAAATGAATCATCACAGAAATCAAATAAATTCTTTAAGACACGAAATTTAGTTCATTATCGCTGACAGTGAATTCATATGGTCATTTGGGACGTAATTTAAAGAATAATGTAAAGAAAAGCCAAGTGAACTGACGAATTCCGCATGTCGTGTGGCTTCCTCAATGTACTTCGATACACCTGTCACATAAGCATTTCGGTCCTCAAAATTTGTATTAAACGATACACGATACTCTAACGGTATTGGTTGTGCTTCGATGCACGGTTGATTGTCCAAAAGTATCAAATCATCCAGAAGCTAAAATCATTACCACGACAAAATCATTTTCGATTGTAGAGAAGAGAAATAATCTTCATAAGAATCTAATGACCAATACCAAGGTTCGCTCCATCATTCTACTTTAATAAATTCGAATTTGACAATTTCTCTTAGAAATCTAAGACCATAATTTTTACAGCTAGTAATCATGTTCAGCATTAACTGGCATCTCAGTAATATTCACAATAGTGTTCATTAAGGAATGTTTATAATATTTTATGGTTGCGATGAAATTACGACGATAAAGAACTAGAACCAATCTACATAAATAAAACGATACATTTAAACCTCATTACGAGGCATGATTACAAAAAACTTACATCAACATTCCCAACGGCATCTCGGAATGAGACTGTTTCTACAGCCATACCAAATATTTACTTAACTACAAGAAACTTATTGTTCCTGAATTATATGACAGTTATCATTAAATGACAAATTACTGTATAAGTTATTTTAGACTCAAGACTGGAATAAATTCATTTTCACCGAATACTTCCATGAAAGGCATTAGATGGAAATGAATTCATTCGAAATTCCTCAAAATTTCCCATTAGCAATATAAGCAACAAGAACGAGAATAAATCTAATAGCTGACATTAGTAGAACATATAGGGCCCTTTTGAAGAATATAAATGTTATGTCTGGAGAAAAAACATTGGAAATCAGTAGCATGTCTGTTCAGCAGTACTTGGTGAAGTCATCTTGTGTAAGAAGTGCTAATTTCCTTCTCAACACCAAACCCTACATTAAACCTAATTTATGAAACCTAATTAATTTAATTTATGCATCCAGGAAACATCTCCAGAAAATGCTTTGCTAAATGCTGATAATGAATTATGTAAGGAGTTCCTCAGGTAAGGTCAAAAAAAAGCAGGTAAGGTTAAAAGGTCATATTGCACCGCGTCAATAAGATTGCGTAATGTGTTTAGGAATACAGATTTCGCCAATTTGCATCTACTTTTCTCATAAGTTATCAAATTTGTTTTGTTGAAATTTCAGTATTTCAAAAAGAGTTTACTGCGGTTGTTAAATCATGCTAAACTGCCGAAAGCAAACACATAGAAATAGCATTGAATGGGAAGAGGAATAAAAAATAACACATTTTAAAATATAATGGATATGAAGTGTCACGATGATATATAATACTTCGGGAATGATAAGTTTTTACGCAGACACTTGTTCAGAAAGGTTAATATTAAAAATAAGGAGAAATAGAGATTGATAAAAGTAAGAAATAGTGTGACGTCAGAGAGTGAGAAAATGATGGTCGTGCCAATTGTCTGGATTGCAAATGAGGGGATAGAATGTCGACATGACATGCATTTGCTTATTTGTTCATAGCATGCCAAAGTGATTTTTGGCCAAGCTCGATTATTCTGTTTCTGTAATCCTTGACAATATTATCTGTAACCATTGATAATATCTTTTTTTGATGTTTCATTCATCATGCAAAGTTCCTTGTTTTCGAAACTTGTGATATTATCGCCTTCGACTGAATCTGAAGGTATTGCAGGATACAAGTTGCTGATTTCTACGATTAGGTGAAGTTCGTGAAATATGTTACGCGAATATTATCAATGATTGTCGTGATAGTAACGGATTGCTATGAGTGACATTTTCAGAGGAAGGACTCGATCATAGAGCTTCCATAGTGGTAGAGCGAAGTAGCAGCAGATGTCCAGATGTCCAGTGGCAGGCGAAAGAATCCACTGAATTTAAGTTTGCCGGCAACGGTCAAAGAAAAGGGTGATTTGAGGAGAGATGGGACGAAAGACAGGGGCACTTTCTCATTGGAAAACCAAATTAAGCAAATGACACTCACCGAACCGCAAAAATTACGGATGCAAGAATGGATGAAAGAAAAGAAACTTGTTAGTTAGTAAACTAATTAATTGGTTTCAATTTCTTGTCTTTCTACTCCGATATGAATTTTTAGTTCATTTGTTGCAGGTTCCGCTGAACGAATTAAATGAGGATATGTTAGAGAAGATGTGTGAATTGGGACATGGGAATGGTGGTGTTGTAAGTAAAGTGATGCACAAGTCGAGTAAGATAATCATGGCCAGAAAATTGGTTCATCTGGAAGTAAAGCCGTCTGTGAGATCGCAAATCCTGAAGGTACTAGCTGATCGGTTCTTTTCTAAGATCTATAAATTCCGCTGTAAAGCATTAATATCTTTTTTTACTTGGTTTTCATGGTCTTTTTCTCTCTCGCCTTTGATAGGGAAAATGAAGCTTTCAGATGCCTTGAATATTTTACTCACACTTTTAATGGTAAGCTTTTATATTTTTTTTTTTACTCAAAAGATATTTCAGGAACTAGATGTGCTGAATAAATGTAATAGTCCATATATTGTTGGATTTTACGGCGCTTTTACTGATAACAATGACATATCCATATGCATGGAGTACATGGATGGGTTATCATTGGATGTTGTGTTGAAAAAAGTTTCTTTTTATCATTATTCAAAAACCTTTTGATTTTACAATCTTTTAAAAATAGAATTTTTTATCAGAATTTGAATTTCCGAATATTTCCATTTTATGTTTCTCTTAATCTTTGTTTTCATTAATATTTCTTTAAACCTGTGACGTTTGACTTTCAGGTTGGTAAACTAAAAGAATCGCGTGTAGGTCGTATTGCTGTTGCAGTTATTCGTGGATTGTCTTATTTGAAAGATGAACATAAAATACTACATCGAGGTCCAGTCATTTTTCTTTTTTCATTAAATCATGAAACTGCATGTATTACAGCATGGACAGAGATTTCCATGGATCTTTTATTTTTCGTTTCAGATGTTAAGCCATCAAATATATTGGTTAATAGTCATGGAGAAATAAAACTATGTGATTTTGGTGTTTCGGGCATGTTAATTGACAGCATGGCTAATAGCTTTGTCGGTACTCGGTCGTATATGGCAGTAAGTCATTTCGATTGGACTTTTTCACCATTTTTAATTTAGGAAATTCAGTTAATAAATATTCGATTTTATTTTTATTTGTTTAATGGCGGAAAATCTCAAACTCTCTTTCTGAAAAATTTGCGATTTTATAATTTCTAATCGTGTTTGTCAAAGTAATCATTTCCAGCCGGAACGATTGACTGGAAGCCACTATAGTGTACAATCAGATGTTTGGAGCTTTGGTTTATCGCTTGTAGAATTATCGATTGGACGATATCCAGTGCCAGCGCCAACGGCGCGAGAATATGCTGGAATCTTTAATATTCCCGAAGAAGAAGTAGAATTTCCAGAAGGCACGATTCCACCAACGTCCGTTACTCTGTCCACACCAAGAACAATGGCAATTTTTGAACTGCTTGATTATATTGTTAATGAGGTAATCTTAATTCGATATTAATTTTTTCTCAGATGTTATTGAAAGTCGATGATATTTCCTATAATATTCAAGAATAACGAATCCTCGAAAACAGTCATAAGTATAAAAGAAAAGTAAGCATTTTTTTTTTTTCATTTGACATGAACAGTTGATTTATTGTGGATCAGTTTTTATTTTTTTTTTTTTCTTGCAGAATTTCACAAACTAAAATTCAAACATTTCCAAGAATTTTTACTCTAAGAAACTTTTTAGGCACCGCCATTGCTGCCAAAGAATATATTCAGTGATATTTTTATTGATTTCGTTGGTAGATGTGTTAAAA
Organism: Onchocerca flexuosa; assembly: GCA_002249935.1. Lineage (NCBI taxonomy): Eukaryota > Metazoa > Nematoda > Chromadorea > Rhabditida > Onchocercidae > Onchocerca > Onchocerca flexuosa. The sequence continues at coordinate 1,916,184 of KZ269977.1, read as the reverse complement.
AGAATCCCATTGAAAGAGCCAATTTGAAAACATTGAGTAATCATGAATTTTTTATAAAACACGTGAATACGGAAGATGGTGGTGAATTTGCATGGTTCATAAAGGAAACAATTGGGATGGATTATCGTTCATAGCTCGTAAAGCTTTTATTCCATATTCCTGAACACTGCTTTGAATCAACGTATAGACTCATTCTGATCGTCTATGCACATCTAGTTGGCTGAGTCCCTCATTTACTTAGCATATTCTTCAGTTATTCACTACTTTTTCTGATGTTTTTCTGATCAAAGTTCCGAAAATAGACTGAGATTTATCTTGTGAAGTATTTGTAGATATCTTCTGATAGAGGAATAGTCGAATAAATTGAATCCTGTATATATATTTTTTTTCATTTCTAGTAAGAAATTTGTATTCAAACAGCACTATTGTTTTCTCCTTTTTTATCAGGTATTTTATCTATTTTTTGTTCATGAAAAATTTTCTATATGTTGTCAACACATTGCAATGAATTGGAAAATGCATTTAATAATGAAAATCTTTCTTATAGACATGCTTTTTTATTCTCATCAAATTAAGCTGATATAAAATTGAATTCAAAAATCACAAAATCATTTCAAAATTAATTAGAACAGAAAAAGACCATCTTAAAACTGCATTTTCAATTTATTTCTTTAATTCTTAATTTCTAATATATTTTTTACTTATTTTTTTTTTTTAGTTTTATATCAAACTGTTAAATTATAATGAGCTTTATACTTTGAGTTCCAGCAACATCGTGTTCATCTCTAACACTATAGTTTGATAAAAAATGATTTCATTTTTAAAATTGCTTGTAAAACTGATATGTTCAGAAAACAATAAGAGCTCTGGAAAGGAAGATAATGTTCATTGAAAGACTCAAAAATAGTTGAGGAATTCTATTTAAGAATTGATTTTTTTTTGGTTACGAAATGGAATTAGGCTTTTTTGAGCGCTTAAAACTGTCTTGAACATGTTAGAATTGTGATAGGCCCAGAATATGAGCAATCCCCTGACCCAGTAGTTGAAAAAACAGTAAATCTATACTTTTATTATCTTTTATGGGGTGGAACTAAAAAAAAAAGTTCTTTTTTACCAGATACCCAAGTATATTCTCGTTCAGTGTAGAAATATTAGAATAAATTGCTATTCAATTTTAAATACGAAACAAAAAGAAATTCCGCGTTGCAATTGTGGAGAATTTCGATAGTAACACATACATATACAGTTTTAACTGCTGTCAAATTTAATTTGTGAATACTTTCTGGACTCCTAACCGTTTTTCATATAAAATCTTAACTTTCATCTGCTAGTCGTTTTTCGACTTTTCCTCTACGCGATCGTCAGAAGTTCCTAAAAAAATTCTTTTGAACGAGGCACGTTAAAATTTCCTTTTCTCCCACGAACTTACTAATAAAGATACGACGCAGTAAGATTCTATTCACAATACCTTCAAATATCTCATAGATATGCGATACTTAATATAACATTGAAAGTCAAGAAAAAAAAACTAACCTTTAGCTGTCTTCTGAGATTTCAAATTATCGCCACTCCTTCCAAAATATAATATTATAATAATAAAAAGTACAGCAATCAAGGGTATAAATACGTGGATGGCTGAAGAATAAATGATTTCAAAGATGTAAAAGAAATGTGAAATAGCTAGTACGGATGGAAGGGATTGCGGTGAATAAGAATGTTCGGGGAAAGATTCCTATCGTCCAAGTGCAAAATGACATGTAATAAGAAAGGAATTAACTTTTCAGGTAAATTTCTATTACCTATTGTTTCTTCGCTAAGGCTAAAAAATAAATTATTATAAAAGTACCAGAAATCTAATAGCTTATGGCAAAGAAGAAGCAAACCTTCGACAAAATCATAGATGACGTCCATCTGAAGGTCCTAAAGAGAAATAAGGGAATATGTTGGCCGATTCTTGCTCACTGCTAACTTGGCCACAGATCGATCCAGCTCGCACCACACATAGCATAACTATCTTCTCTCTCTCTCTCCATTCATCAGATTGCTATGCAAATGCTTGTTGTCTGCAATATCAAAAGCATTTGCCTCATCAAGTCTGACTTCAATTTTCAGATAAAAACTCAGTTATCTTTGATGTAAATTTCCTGAGGTCAGCTCTAAAACAGGACTTATTTTGAATAAACAACAAAAACGAATTGCTTAAAACTCTATAAGATCCGCTGAAATGAATACTTCTTTCGTATGACACTGAGACGAGTCATATTGCATTACGCAGTTAATCACGAGATCCCGACCATGTCAGTTGGTTTACAAATCGTTTGCGTTTATGTTGCAAGGTAGGTTTAACCCTTTTACGTGGATTATTTTAAATATTGTCAAACTCCAATGCGTCGGTTCTCATTACTCATTGCCTTACGTTCCGCGTGACCTCTCCATACTTCTCATTAGTCAATATCTGGTGGATTTTTCACAAAAATTAATCTTAAAATTTGCATGGACTACGTTGTTTTTCGTGCTGTCAGCAATAAGTTATACTGGCCGATTTTTCACTTACTCAATTCTCATTCATTTCATAACTCTTCTTGAACTTTATGCTAAAAGTTGCGCCGTTAGTTTTATGCTGGAAAATGCCTCTTATGCAAAAATGAGTTTATGTCAAAACGAGTTTACAGTACTACATTTTGATATCGAAGTAAGAGATTTGTATTGTAATTGCTGCTATGTACAATTTCATTTCAGGATGCTTGTCAAGTAATCAAACAATCATCGTATATTGAAAATGGTAACAATAATATTTATAAAATGAGTATAGGATGACCTTGTTGAAGTCTTTTATTCCGTAAACTTTGGTTATATTTAAAAATTCTAAATTCACGTTTTCTGGTCTATTCTTTTTACGGCTTTCATTGCATTATGGTTGTAGCGATGGGCATTCTTCTTATTAAATAATGTTGCTGTTGTTAGAGAATATCATGTTTTTTCATTTTCGGGATTAGTTTCTTTCTCCATATTTTCTGATTTTCATATGATGAAGAATGATCTGCTAGAGCTATCACACATTATTCGCATTCGGTTTTCCTGAAAAATATATTAGGAATATGAGAATATAGATATAACAATGACGAGAAAATTATATCTAAAATTTAAGTGGAAATACTATTAAAAGAAAAAATCATCATCTAAAATTTACAATTTTTTATAATCTAAAATTTATAAAAAAATGATAATCTAAAATCCAAGTGGAAATACCAGTTTTGGTAAGCTTCACTTGTATTGATCAAAATACCAGGACTAATATAATGTATTTTCGATTTTAGTATTATTTTTCAGCCGAAAAATAAAAAGTGGATTGATAAAAAGCATTCTAAAACATTTCGTTTGGTTCATCAAAGTCAAGATGCCGATGAATGTGATGGTGAGCGTGTACAGCAGTTGGTTGGAAAAAAGGTGTTAACTTTTAAATGAAGACCATAAATATAGCTTTTTGAAATGTAAAGTGTAGCCTTCCTCAATTTAACTAATGTCACTGTAAGTCAAAATGAATGTCAGCGCGTAACATCACCAAGAATTCACTTTCATCGATAAATATACTTTTCTGGTATGACTTTTCAAAAAATAACAGCGAATGATTGGCTACATTTGCTACCGATGGAATCGGTCGAAGAAATATATTCAGCTTTAAAATGAAGCATTCATTCATATTATAATAAGAATTTTCAGAGATGTTTATATCTATGTAAATAATTTTTTTGTAAATTTCTGTTGCAGAATATTGAAGAGTATGACAAATATGGCATATATTTCGATGATGACTACAATTATATGCAACATTTGAAGGAGGTGAACGAGGTAAGCTGTATAGTTTTTTAATTTGATATCTATATTTTCATTCGTTCATTTATCGATTCGCTTGATTATTTGTCGGTTATGGCTGTATCATAATGAGAAGATAAAGCTATCGCTGATATCGATTACTGTTTGATGAAATATGCTAAAATAAGAGATGGTAAATCTCACTTTTCATTAATCATAGCTCATAAACTAAAGCACAGTTTTTAAATAATAATTTTCAAACCGAATCTTTACAAAGTACTTGCAACGACTTTGGTTTGAAATTTGTTATTTAAAAATGTTGCTTCCTAGGAATATATAGTTTATTTAGATTTTTTTTTCGAAATTTTATTCCTGTTATTTCTACTCTGGCATCAACTACTTATTCTCTAGTCTCAATACTTATTCTTTGTTTAAAGTTATGGTTGTTATAGTTGAGCATGACTTCAATACAAAATAAATGCTAGAATTAGAAAGTAAACAGCAGCTGTTAAAGTAAATGCTAATTTTTGTGTCTTTACTGAAATTCTTTTTGACTTTTTTCAGACAGTTGAAAGTATATTATTCAGAGGATTTCTGATAATCTATGATCTTTTAGCTAGCAAAAAGTGGAATGGAACAGTCGATTATTAGAGTACCATTGGGAAAAACAAATCTTTTAACAAATGTATTCGAAGCAAATGGCTATGAAATCAATGCTGAATTGCTGAAGCTAGGAACTTTACCAGGTGTGTTCAGAAGAGATGAAGATATTATCACATATCTAGTTTAACCTATTATTTTCGGATTTCTTTTATTTATATTCCTTTGAATAATATGTTTTCTCTAACTTGGATGCCTTATTACAACTTAATTCTGATGATCGGCGATCCGGGTGAAATAAATCATCTGTATCTAATTTTAGCTATTTTGTTCAACTGAAAAGAACCATTACTTATGTAGTAGCTGTTTTTTGATGAACATTTCTAAAATATAAAATAATCACAAATTGATGCAGAGAGACTGTGAGATTGAGTGAATTATGGTTATCATATAGAATGGTTTCATATCTTTCTCTCTAGGACTGAAATAGTCATTTTAATGCTCGAATAGCTTTCGGTTTAATCTGCTCAAACAGAAAGAAAAACTTTCTCATAAGTACACGACGTTGATTTTTTTTTTTTGAGAAAATATTCCAGACGAAATGCACATTGATCCACATATAATTGCGGAACTGGCGGGTGATGATAATGAATTTGAAAACTCAGCTGATGATTTGGACGATGATTTTGTCCTACAAGCTAATGGTGGTGAATTACCTTCGTTACGACCGCCAATGTCATTTTCGTTGCACAGGAATGAATTTCGTGAGAAAGTTACTAACAGTGATGACGAAAGCGATGAAGAAATGAAATTCGGTATTTTCTTTTTTTTTTTTTAAAAAAAACTAGAAAGCGTTAATCTGTAAGGAAAGTTATGGTGGTGATTATTCTAATCACCAGATGTTCATTTTTAATCTTTCTTTGAAGATTCGAATTATGATGATAATCAAATGATGGAGGAGGATGTTTTTGCTGCTATTGAAAATAAGGAGGAACTGCGGCCAATTGATGAGCAGTTCGATAAATTGTGTGAAGAATACAATGAAACAGATGATGAGGAAACAAATGAGGTTGTTTTGCTATGTTTTTGAGGCTGGTACTAGTTTTACTTATCGTAAATATATATTTCTTTCAGGTAAGAAGTTTAATTTAACAGAACTTTAGGAGGAAGAGGAGTTTCTTTTGGACCCGAATTCTGATCGAATGAAAATGCTTGCGGAAGATTTCAAAAACAAGAAAGTGGAACTTGTTCTGGTCGATCTTTTTTTATTCATTTATTTATTTTTGTCTGCAACACTTTTTAGTATATTTTTTTCAATGTCGTTTTACAGTGTTGTTATATACAATTGTCATTTGGCTTTTGAATAATTACGATCATCATCATATGGAGCAGAATAAAAACTATTGAGAGTAGTGTTGTATAATATGACTTCGTTTAATTGTTATTAGACAAATTTTACAGCAAAAAAATATGTTGGCTCAATGTTATCCAGAAATAAACGATGAAGCGGCGGAGACCGATGAAATGGAGAAGATCGCTATAGTTTGTCCTAATAAAAAAAAAGCGAAATGGGATTGCGAAACGATTATTTCCGCTTATTCCAATATTTATAATCGGCCTGCTCTAATCGTTGATTCATCACGTAAACAAAAGTTGAAGCCGATTCTAAGACAGATCGAAGTTTGCTCATTTTGAGTATTATTTTTTTTTTTTTAAATTTGGATTCCAGCTAGTTAATTTATGAAAGTCTTGGCTTTAATAAGTTTAGAAAATTTGTATTAAATGAAGCAACACTGACATTTTATTTCATGTATTCAAAATTCACATATTTTTTTAACGGTTAATATTATTAGTCAGACGATTAAACTGAGCTTTAATTGAACGAAACTCAGTTCTTTAAACTTGATGAATTCCAAATTCTCCACAGAAAATGGATTGTTCAATCCAGCCTACAACTAAATCGGTGGTTTCCAAAGCATCATCAGCAACAATAAGAAAACGTGGGGAAACAACGGAAGAACGGAAGACAAGGAAAGCAGCTATCAAAGCGGTTCGAGCTGAGCGAAGAATTGAAAAGAAATATAATAAACTGACATTCAAGGAAGAGCGAAAGAAAGCGGGTGCATGTTGCCATAACTCGGTTATTAAAATGATGCCTATCGTGTAACCTTTTTGAAGTGATATTTTATTAGAAACTTTTATTGTGTCGATCCTTATGTAATGGGATTTTCGCTTTTTTAATATTTTTTCTGTCGATTAATGGATTAATGAAATGCGAGTTTGATATAATCGCATAGTAAAACGAAAATTCATCACTGCTTTAAAATTTTTGACTGAATATAACATATGTATGAAGGGATAAGGTTTGATTGACAGTGACAGTATGTCATGGTTATCGGCAAGATCCCTCTTAACAAAAGTTTCTTTTTGATCTTGTCCGTAAAGGTTCAACTATGGATAAATTTCAAGTTATTGTATTTGGATATAGTTGTTATTTTAGCGCAGAATAAAAGTGTTTATTGTTTTCATGTTCGACTTAATCTTCATATATTGTAGCGGGATCATCTCATGAAAGTTTCGAAAAGTTCTAATGGATATGAAAATTTCTCGACATAGGAGAGAAATAAGAAGGGTTTTGGAATTATACGTCCAGTGATGCGTAAAAGTTTAAGATTGATACTTGGTGGTGGTATTTTAGATAAGAGAAAAAATTGCTTGCAAAGTTTTGAGAGTTTCGGGGCTGGCGAATGCTGTGAGTGAGGAAAGGTCAATTATTTGAAATTGTCGGACTTCAAAGCAAACTATATGGAGAGTTACTTGTTACAATAAATGGTAGTGTGATCAAGCATTACAACTGAAAAAGGAATCGGTGAATGAATGGAATGTGAAGAAAGTAGCGAACAGGTTGCATTTCATGTTGCCTTTACCCTATGCTCCGTAGTTTTCCTTTTTGGAATGAATGAACGAAATCTGTTTGATGCAGTGCTCTTCTTAGACTTTTACCATTGCTTTTAATTTCAGTTGTCATTTTTTAGAATTTCTTTATTGTTTTAGCTTAATCTGTCATTTCTTACACTCCGTATCATACCTGTAGTCTTCTCTCACGTATCATACTTGCAGTCTTCTCTCACGCAATCTTTCGATTGTCCTCGTGCAGTGGAATAGTTTATATATGTATATATATATATGCATAGATGCAACGCACAACTCATATATGTGACACGTTTCATATGCGTGTATAGTGTGACGTGTCATGTATACATACAACCAACACATGACACGTGTTTGTTTTTTTTATTGCTGCTGCTCAATAACTTGAGAATTTGGATATATCAATTTCTTCTGTCTACACTCTTCTTTGCACAAAGAGAATCAAATGAAAGTGTATTTCGTTTAATAAATTTAGACCTCTTTTTACATTTTACTAAGAATTGTCCTGAAATTTCAGCTTTTCGTATCTTCTACTATCGCTAATCGTTTTATTTATGGATCGCTATTTGTAATAACTAACAAACATCCCGCTATTCTGTTATTATCTTTTTTTAATCGGTTTCACTACAGTTTAATTCGCTGTTTTGATGGCATTTTGGATCTTTTCATGGAACGCATGGATTGCATGGGTTACCTCTATTATTGTTACCTTAGCCATAGACTGGGACGCCGAAATTATTGCTAGTCCAGAAGAATCACAATTTTCTTATCAGGGTCCACTATGGACTTATTTTGGTAATAAATCTGAAAATGTTTCAATTTTTCATTCCCGTGAATATATGCAGAAACGTGTGGGCAAGTTCAAAGATGTCGATCCAGAGAGGTTATTTTCAATTTTTATAACGAATTTAATCATAAATTAAATGTGTCATGAATTTAATCATAAGCTAAATAATTTAAATAATTCCTTGAATTGAATAGTCGAATTGGAATTGAAACAAAATATTGTCCAAATAAAATCTCATCCGTTTGTTTGCAGAATTTCCAACCACAATTATTCATTTATGACATCTTGGCTAAAGGAATATAGTATAAAATATCCAAACATAACATGGTTGTATTCAATCGGTGAAAGTGTGAGAAACAGAACATTATGGGTAATAGCCATTTCAAGAAGTCCTCGGTTCCGTGAACTTGGGATTCCAGAGATCAAATATGTTGCGAATATGCATGGGAATGAAGTATTTTATTTGTCACTTAAATTCCGTTATAAATTTTATGGAACCAATGATTCAAAAAAAATCTGACAACAAATACTGGAACTAACTTGGTTGCTTTAATTAGTTCAATATCTGACATATTTGAGGGTGATTGTAGGTATGGTCACACTGCATAAAAGCATGAAGTTTAGTTCATTCATTTTTCATTTTGATCTGTTCAAATCCCTCAAAATTATTCCAGTCGCAGCTAAAACTAATTTGCAAATCCACCATTACTTCTTGGATTTTTAATGAAAAATGATACAGCTAGAAGTGCTGTTCTTATTTTTTAGCGCATACAGATTCAGAAACTTTTTGTTTCATTTTTTCGAGAGCGATTTACTTCTAGTGCAGTAGACAGTTTAACATAATCATAATTGCAAACTTGCTTTTATACATTTTTTTTTCTTTTTTTTTTTTTTTGTTTTGAACAGTGGTTATTGCACTATACATGAAACATATATGTAAACCGTTACTGTTGTATAATATTTAAGGTTGTAGGCCGTGAACTAATGCTCTATCTTATTGCATTATTGTGTGATAATTATGGAAAAAACAAGTACTTGACAAATTTTGTAAATAACGTGCGAATTCATATAATGCCTTCAATGAATCCAGATGGTTATGAATCAGGTATCGAAGGCGATCGTTCTGGATTTGTTGTAAGTTTATGTTTGATTATAACTCAATTATGATTAATTGGAGGCAAAACTGTGTTATTCTGAACCTAAATTTTCAAATTTTTATCCAGAGTTTCATAATTTTTCTATTTGCTTTGGTGATTTGCATGTCTTATATTAATAGAATTAAAAAAGGGATTGACAAGAATAGGGTAATAATAATAGTAATTATTAATTGAGAAAAAAAAAACTCTATAAGTTTACTTTTTCATATTTGTTAATTCAAAATGACATTAATCATTCATGCATTTATTAGAAGTTTTTTACCCATCTATCCTTTCTATTAGTTTTAATAAGAAAGGAAATTAAAATTCAGCGATTTTACAGGGTCGTTCAAATGATAACGATGTTGATCTTAATCGGAATTTCCCAACGCGTTTTCCCGCACAAAGAGAAACATCTGGAGGAATGTTCCTCGAAAAAGAAACGGTAGCAGTAATTAAATGGTTTCGAGAGTACCCATTTGTTCTTTCCGCTAATTTTCATGGAGGTCTCGTTTCAATCTATTATCTTCTTTACATTAATTGACTGCTTTGAGAATTCTTTACTTAACATCAAAGACTGTGAGGAATTTTTGAGTAGAAATTTATTCTTTTTCTGGAGTTATGCGAGCAGTAAAGTGAAGTTAAGATGGATGTATACCATGGTTTTTAATAATTGAATTTTTTATTGAAGGTGAACTCGAAGTTTTCTTGTTCAATCGATTTGGGATTTGTTTTGAGGAAAATGATATAACTATTGATTACTCTTTACTTTTGTTTTAGGTAAAGGGCGAGATGAAAATTTTTGAAAGCCATAGATCGGTACCATATTTTATTCAAAATACGAAATGAAATTTAAAAAATTTTTTTGAAGATAGATAACTGTGTATTAATTCTTAATTGTGTCTTTTGGAAGAGCATAACTTATAAGTAGTAAAGTTTAAGAATAAAATTGATTTTTCCAGTAAGCTTTTCAGGTTCTTTAGTAGCTAATTATCCATACGATGATTCAGTGACAGGACAGGATAACATTTATTCACCTTCTGCAGATGATCGTCTTTTTGTAGCTTTAGCATATTCCTATGCTCGAGCACATGCCAATATGTGGAAAACCGGCCGAAGGTGACTTATCAATGATCGTTTATACTCACTTTTCTCTAATTAAATATTTGAGAGAGTTGACTTATCATTTGTCTATAAATTAAAGAATTTTGGGCAAAAATTCAGCATTTTTACTGCTTGTTTTAATCATGTTGGCCTTGTTACCCGGGAAAATGTCGATTGGTTTAGTTTATTTAGATCCAAGATTTTTTTAGAAATTTTGTCATTGAAGGTGTGGATTGAATGTTAATGGTGATTTTTTTTTGAATGGTATTACAAATGGTGCTTTCTGGTACCATGTATCTGGTGGAATGCAGGATTGGCAATATGTAAATACAAATTGCTTGGAAATTACCGTCGAAATGGGCTGTTACAAATTTCCTAACAAAAATATGTTGCCAAGATTATGGGATGAACACAAGTATGCACTTCTTGCATTCATGGAATATGCACATCGAGGTAGGTTTCACTTTTTTTCCTTTAGTTTTATAGTATATATTCTTTGTCCTGTTATCTGTCGTTCTGTTATTTATTTTCAGTATTACTGAATTTGTCTCGTAGACAGCACGATATCCTTAGAAAGGAATGGATCAATAAATAGCTTGAAATTACCTAACTTCGGGATTTAGTTTTATTGAATTTATTCAAGTTATTTGGCATTTAGGTATAAAAGGATTTGTATTTGATCAAAAAGGATACCCAGTAAAAAATGCCATATTATCGATTAATCAGGGAAAAAATATAACAACAACTGATGAAGGCGAATTTTGGCGAATTTTGCTGCCTGGTACATACACGGTATTCTTTCTTGTATTTCATGGAAATTATGATATCACAAATTTTATTCATTTTAATTGAATCACTTCTTTTTTCTTTTTTTGTTTTAAGGTATTGATTAGTCATCGGAAATATTTACCGCAAATTTTCAATATAACCGTTGATGAAGGATCTGCAAAACTTATTAATATCACACTGGTGCAGAAACTATGCAAAGAAAATAATTCATTTTTTAATGGGAAATTATACCGTTGGTTTTGATATATTTTCATCAGTGAGACATTTTCTTAGCACTAAAGTATTGTTTTATTGAAGCAGATAATGAAAGTTTCATAAATCTATATTTTGAATTGCTTAGAGACAGCTTTTATTTTGATTCTCATGCAGCGCACATATAACATTGTATTGTTTAATGTCTATTATTTTCATTTTTATAGTTAAAAATTGATTAATGTTATAAATTATATGATCTTAATTGGCATTAAAGCAGTTGATGGTATTCGTGTGAGAGGAGAAGGAGCTGTACGTATTGCGGTATTTGGTGTCGATTCATTGGGAAAGTCGATCGTTCAAGAATTGGTAAATGCTACCTGCTTGCCGGAGGATTTATTTGTTCAAATACTTCAGCAGTCTACCTTACATTTGCTCCCTTCCTTATCAACAGAACATGCTCTTTATTTGAAGGTTATTGTTGTTAAGAAATAATGCTTTTTGTGACAACTGACATCGCAGAAACAAATTTCGATCGCAAATAATAGTGGTGATTAAATTATATTTGTTAGTGATGCTAAATAATTTTTAATAAAAAATAATATATTTATGTATTACGCTTCTATGCACCGTATTATTGTGCACGTTTTGGAAGGACTTTCTTTTTTTTTCTTCATTGGAAGGTTTATAACTTACTGTTTTAATTATAGGATCATGAATTGGATGTGTTATTATTGTTTGGACAAGGATTACCGAAATCAACATTATTTAGCGCCGGAATTAATACTCCTAATCAGTTTGATCAAAAGAAATTTGATGACAGTTTAATGGTGTAAGTATTTATTTGCGCGGATTTTAAAAAATTTTGTAGATTTATTTTTAATAATGTAAGAAATCATTTGATAATTTTAATTATCTGTTCATTTATGACATAAACGAAGGAATAATCCAACATTACATCAATTCATATTTAAATGACATAGAAATATCCTTCAAAATGACATTTTTTATTAAATAATTTTATTTTTGTAGTGTATTGGGTAATAAAACGATTAACTGCGTTAATCATATGCTGGATAGGACGGTTTCAAGGATGATTGATGCATTTAATATGATGAAAACATTTCAACTAGGTGTTTCATTAGGCTGTGATCTTAATCAACCAGAGTTAACGCTTACTGCTATTACTGCAATTCTACAAGTATGATTATGAAACTTTAAAATTATTAATGAAATTTTTGTTCGACATATTCTAAACTCTAAATTTTCTGCTAAATTTTGTAAATTCTGAAAAATTCAGAAAACTTAATTTTAGATTGTAGTAAATGTTTTTGCTGATGTGAAAGATCATATAACAGAAAATTCGGCGATATGGTCTACTGATTTGGCAGATAACTTCTTATCAGCAAAGACATCTAAAACAACTAGTACTAGCCTACGAAATATTGAAGAGAGGAATTGCACTTCAATTATCAATATTGGTTTGATGAAAGCTATAATATTCGGTGATGGCCATATGCCTCATATTCTTGTAATGGCTGTTGAACAGGTGCATTGATTTCAGGAAATAAAAGAAAAGCAGAATAAGATTTCTGGAAACTTAAGCATAAATTCGGATAAAAATGTAAAGAAGAAAAGGAAACAAAATAATTTCTTTTCTGCACTTTCCATTATATTTAGAGTAGATATTTAAAGAGAGCAATAAAATCGTATTTATTCCTCAATATAATTTTATTTTATTTGATGGCAGAATTAAACCATTCACTTGAAGTATTTAAAAGCAAATCTTTAGAAAATCAAATTTTCAAATGGCTGATTTCAGAGAACATCATCGATAGTTTATGAATTTGCAATGGATCTTTGTTCAGAATCATTACAAAACCAAGTTGTTCATGAGCTGTTGAATACATCAACGCTGATTTTGATTCCCAGTATACCCTATACGCAGCTGTATTGCCATGATTATACATCAGTGATAAAATTTAAACCATTCGTTGAACAAGTTTTGAATATTTATCCTTTTATCGATTATGTTGTACTGCTGGCTACTGGTGGCATGAAAGTGCGCTACACTGATGTTTCCCGAGTGGGAAGAGCGAAAGATTTGGCATTTAATTACGTCTCACAGCATTCACTAATCAAGTCAACTGAAAATGACGTATGCAGCAGGTAAATATTGTATAAATCAGCTTTGAATATAGGTGCATATTCATTTATTATGTAGGGTCAAGTCATGTTTTGCACTGGCCTGTAGACTAAATGATTTTTTATTTAAATGGTCTTTTCTTCTTTTCTTAATTTTTTGACATTGAAAATTTTTCGTTTTATTCTTCTGCATTAGAATTATAATTTCTTATTTCACTTACTTTCATTGATTTCAAAGTTGAAGTTTAAAATCAAATACAGCAATTAAAAGTTCGAGAAATTAAGGATCCAAATATGGAAGAATTATCTATTTCCCTGCAATAATCCTCATTTTTTTGACCACTTTTTTCAATCTTCTCTGAAACAATTTTTACACTTTTTTCCAAAGAATTTTTTGTTTTCAGAAATGTACCACTATCGACTGTAAATGAACTACACTGGCGTACGAGAAAGTGGCAAGAGGCTCCTGATATTCTGCTTGTACAGACAGCTTGTTGTTATGAGGAACGCGGTACAGGACATCTTTACGCAGAAAATAAGGCTTCACTCATTTCGACTCTTTCTAAGGTCTCATTTTTTGCGAGCATGAAAAATTCAGGCTTTTTTGTTCTTGCTTAATAACTTCATCAGACAAGCGATAAGATCCTATATAAAAAGATATTGTTCAACAACGCAAAGAAGGCAAGGAGAATTATTTCTACAACAATGTTTCTTTGTTCCTCAAATTGGTCCATGAAATTTATGTACCTGTGGGGATAGGTGCATTATATGTCCGCAGAAAAAACTTGAATCTTTGAAAAAAAAAAACCTAAATCTTTGAAAGCAATATTCAATTTCTGGCAACATTCAATGATTGAATTTAAAATCATTATACTTGGAATTTTCACAATTTTTATCATGCATTCAACCATAACCTATTATTGTTTCATGCATTTCTTCTTGAGGTTATTAAAATTTCCCTGCAAGAAGTTTTTGCAGAGAGTACAAGGTTTGTCGGGTACCATCAAAGGAACAAATGGTAATCCAGTAAAAGCACCAGTAAAATTAACAGTTGACAGTTTTGTCTTTCATACGAAACTTGATGGTTATTATTATATTTGGTTATCACCTGGATTTCACACCATTGATGTATATAAGGAGAGTTATCTTTCGTATACTTTCTCTATCAAAGTACGTTGCTACTTCAATTTTTAGAATTATTTTATTTCTATTAAGATCTCGAGTAGCTCCCATACAATCTTATCTTTTATGCTGATCGAGTTATTTTGATATTTTTTGAAAATGTTTAAAATAATCCGAAATATGGAAAGTGTTTAGTTTTTAAAATAATCCAATTAAATAATTTCTAAAAATTTTTCGACTTCCAATTTTAGGAAACAATACTATTTGTTCCCAAAATTTTCCTGAATAAATTATAGGTTGTTCTCTCTAAGCAGACGATCCATGATATACTATTGACAGAATCCTCCTTTACATTTTCTTCACTGTTCAGAGGAGGAAATCGTTTTATATCATTTACTGCATTTTGTATATTGGCATTCGTTTTTGTAAGTATTTTTCTTTTTCTCCTATTCATGCTCTTTGTATTTTTTCTTTTTCTCCTATTAAAATTTCATAAAATCGTTTCTTAAAAATATATTCAAATTATTGAAACCTTGTTTTCAAAAAATTTTTTGAAGAAATTCTTAGTTCCCTTATACAACTGAACTTTTAATGTCAATCTAAATGGAATGGGCAGAATTTGCTCATGCAGGCTTCGAAACGAAGTAGGAAAATTACCACTTGTAATTCGGAGGTCAGAATGCGAGTTAGCAATAGCGTAATTATCAAGTAAATTAAATGTAACAGTTTAATGGTCTGTGTTATGCTGCAAAATGAGCAGAAATTCGAATAATTTTAGTTATGGTAGTGTAAAAAATGTAAAATCACGAACATTTCAATTTCAAGTACTTTATTAATGATCTTTTCTGAATAAAACAGTAGCAATGATGGCTTTAATTTGGGTATAAGTAATGTATTTCTCACATTTTGCAGCCTCTTTACTTCTTGCCCTAAAGTTGTGAGATTTCGAAACGTATTTCTAGATTGGTCTATATCGACTAAGAGTTGTTCATAAAGCGAAATCGGTAAAACGATGGAAAGATGGTTTCGAGCGTCTTCCTTTGAATGATTTCGATTCTAATACATCCGACGATGATGTTGTTCTTGATTCGACCAAATCAACTCTTCGCAGGCCTTATTAAATATTTACAATTGATTTTTTTTAGAATGAACAAGTGCATTTATTTTATCTTAGTAATACTGCATCCGTTTTAGTTTGAAATGTTCTTTTATGTTATTCCAAATTCTATTATCTTAATGTATACCTATACGCTGTTTACATGTTTGCAATAATCTTTTTTTTTATGCTGAAAGCTCTTGAATTTGCTGATGGCAAACTGAATTAAACTGAATTATTTGTAAACTAAGTTAAGTCTTCCCCTCTATAAACAAAATAAAAATCTATTTACTGCCTTCATTAAAGAAAATTTCAATGTAGTTAAATTTTTCAAAGTGTAAAAGTATTAGTTTTCAGCACGTCTATTTTTTATATATTGAAAATCTAGAGGAATTTTAGATTATAAGTAAGAAATGATAGTAATGCTATATGGACAGTAAGTAATTGACGAACTGTAATCGGTTGTAGAATCTAAATTTTTTTCAAAATTTAGATAGAATGAAAATAAAAAGACTGCTTATTTTTGGATTTTGTGAATATTTGAATCATTTCGGACATTTCAATCAATTTCATTCGTTCCGGAAGTAATTAGAATTCGTTCTTAGTAGATATCAGTTTTGTAGATTATTGGATTGATATCTTGGGCCAGTTATGATAATTTTATATCGGGTTCTATAACTGTTCAGAAAGGGAAGTGATGATTAGATTATAATAAGAAATATAACCAATCATAATTAATGTCAAGATTATTTTTAGTAACCAGCTTGAAATAACAGTATGACATTTGCTTCTTCAGAATATAAGAATATGTGCTTAAAATAGAGATAAATTTTCAAATGAGTTTTTTGTAATGGTTATTTAGGTACTTCGCTCTTGAGACATTGTTTCCAAAAATACAGCTCATTCTTTTTAAAGAACTTTACTCTCATGCTATCTTTTTTGTGTTTACCCATCTTCTTAGCTTTCAAGATAAATTATCAATGTTATATAGCTCAGCATTTACATTAGCCTTTAATTTCTTTGTATTATTCGATGTTCACACTGTACATATTAATTATAATTTTGATATCTGAATATTTCTGGTCCTTCGGAATACTTAGCATGATTTTTCATTCCCAATTTTTATGCATATCAACTGCTTAAATTGTTTTGTTTTCCTATATTTGCATTTATTTATATTTAAGATTGGACAATAACACTAGGTAACTTAGACACTTGGTATTAACAGATAATTAAGCATATTTGAACCGCGTCCAGTATTTTTTATTTGAATTGTACCACCATTTTTTTTTTGTTTATGATATTATTTCTGACAGTGATATTTTTTTTAATGAATAGTTATATGCTTTAAGTGGGAAGGATCAAATACTTACTGATATTATTTTTCTGTGAAAACTTAAAATAAAAGGATATTATTTTTTTGCATGCTTCTGAAAAACATGAACGAAATTTGCGACCAGAATCACGAAGTCCATATCGTTCGGGATTCCTGGTAAATTCAGCTTGTTGGGATTTTTCGGTCAGCCCAAACAAATCAGAATTTGGACTTTGAAGGTTCAGAGGAAATGTGGGAAAAAAGCATAGAAAGTTTGCGAAATTCTACAGTTGAAAAAAAAAATGATTATGCACTTCAACAACTTAATCAAGAAGATATCCCTTGATTCAAAATATTAATCCTATTTTAATCGGATTTCGCTCTAGTTCTGAATTCATTGTAAGAAAACCCGAAAAAGCTTCTAAATGCCGTTAAAAAATTTCAGAATTCAAATAAAAATTTGAGGAATGAAAGGAAACATCCCAGAAGCAGGAAGTGATTGATCGATTGGTTGGAGATCAGCAGCTGATTCGAAAGCTAGGAAGATGAATCCTCAGTCGAAATCGAGATGAAATTCTGCCTTTAATTATCGATTTGAGAGATTTTTTCATGAAATAGGTTAATTTAGTGAGAAATGAAGAGAAAGTATTAAGATTCGGAACTCTACATATCAGATCAGAATGAGTTATTACCATGATTTACAATAGACCTTATGCATCAGGAAATCTTTCAACATGACAAACGAACTCCGAAATTATGAGACTTTGATTCAGAATCTTCTAACCTTAATATTTGATTCCAAACATCAAAAAATGGAATTAACTGGTTATCAAAAATCTACTATGTTTTTAAGCAAGAGAAAATGGAGAGAATAATTCCGTTCTGAGTGGAAAAGACGCGATCTTACTGCAATCTACAAATCAAAGATAGTAAATTGCATATAAGAAATAAGTGGTAAGATTAAATGGTAGAAACTCCTGTATTCGATTAATGAAGAAGATAATCCAATGTCACGCCAAAAGCTAGTTTCAGAGCGGCAGAAAGTATTAAAAACTGAAATGCACTTTCTCCCGGTAGCTCTTCACAGAAAATGATACGGATAGAAAGACTCCTGTTCTACTCAGTCTATTCTAATTTGATTGCTCTTCTGATTTAACTCTTAACTACTATATGGAATCAATCAATAATCATAACAATATGCTACATATTATTGTTGCAAAAAGTATAAAAAGATCCCCATATAATCCATGTATTATAATGACTTCCAACAAATTAACGGTTCTATTTTAAAAAAAAAAAAAAAATTAATTCTGATAGGAGATTGCAATAATTCACTTTCAGAGTGGATTTTGACCAAAAAATAGTTTTTGTGAATTCATAGCCAAACATCTTTTGAAGTTTAGAACTTCCCCCACGTTGATATATTTGTTTCTGAGAAAAAAAAAATGATCGGCTATACCTCCACCAACTTTAAAGAAGGCCAGGTAATCGCGTCAATATTTAACTCATCTTGAAACTAATAGAACGAAAAATTCAACGTTCAAGAATTTAAAAAGGAGAAATGGATCTTGGATTGCATCATCGCTCCTTACTTTCCTATAATTATGGTCAACGATATAAACAAAAAACATTTCATTACAGACACAACATTATTAAAAATATGTTTTTTGATTTAAAATATGAATTATGAATGACAAATTCATAAATAAAAATCACAAATGCAACGATCGGCAGTACTTCCATAACATCGATAAAAAAATTATGAACAAATACTTAAATCGTGAAAAAAAGATAAAAAAGCAATACGGGGAAGTTTCATTTGTGAGCGTTTGTTGAAGAAACTAACAAAAATCCATTCAATAAATGGTACTGAAAACAAAAAACATTTTAACATAATCAAAAGTTAGAAGACATTCTTAAAATGAAATAGCAAATGGTGAACCGGGTACATTCATATCGCCGTATTTGATAAAAATGAAACCTTTGACCTCTTCCTGAACAAGATATTTCACTACATATTGGCCATTACCAAGATGTTGCAGTGTAATTTCTTCACATGGTCCCTTCGATGTGAGTAAACCAACAAATAAAACATTGTCGCCTTAATAAATTTTTAGCTTTCTTATCAGTCATTAGCAGAATTTATCGCTTCTTTGAAATTAAAATCTATAACATTACTGACCCATTATTGCCATAAGTTCCTTCTGTTGCCGGTTCTACCTAACGCTCGTTTCTCTCCTTTCGATGCAAAAAAAAGCGATCATGTAACGAAATTTTGCATATTTAAAATACTTTTCACGAAAAACAAACCTGCGAGGCCAGTGTTAATATTGAAAGTAGCCGACTGACCAGGAAAAAATTTGTTCAAGCCAGAACCCTTCACCATGACTTTATTCGCATCTCCAGAAAAAATTGGAATTTGTTCAGCTATCTTCTTATTGATCTTAGCAATCGCATCAATCTTAAATTTAATATCCTCTTCGCACAGTTTTTTTATATCTTTTCAAAAATTCAAGCAAAAATTTCATTACTTGCTACCTTTACCAGCTGTAAAATGACAACAAAATGAAGGCAAAACAACCTTAATGAATGAAGTGTCTGGCTCGCCACCACCAAGTTTTTTACCTTCCATAACTACCTTGAATGGGGAACCAGGAATATGAATACCTATAAAAAAATATAAATTACTGATGAAAATTTAAAAAAAAAAAGAATATAATTAATTCGTCATAAAAAACTGAACATAAGATTTGAAACAATTAAAATTCCGCAACAATAAAACAAATAAGCATCTGACATCACTACTAAGCGAAAAAGGAAAAACATGAAAAGCTCATCGAATAAAATCTGTTGTTCAATAAAATTAAAGGAAAAGGTATGTTTCATTATGAGCACTATACTTTAAACTCGTGAAATTTCTGTTCACATAGTCTTCCCTCCTCTAATATTACTTTGCTCGTCGTAATAATATCATCAATCAACAATTTGATGTTAAAAAAAAAAAAAAAGGATTTATTATAATAAAAATAAGAGCTCTTATTTTCTTATTTTTCACTTTCAAAACAGACCTGAATATTTGATAGTCACATAATATACTCCAGGCGCTAATGCAACGTAGCATACTTTGTAACCTTGTTCCACATGAAAAAAAGAAAATTAATACTTTGATGAATGAAAGACAGAACTGACTATAGTTCATCCAATCGCATTCAGTCCTATCTATTCTTCTGATTATTGTTCAAAGCACTCATATTACTTAAATTCCAATCTAAGTTTAAAGGACATTTTGATATAATTCAGAATTGATAATGAGTAAGCAATCTACGAAGATCCGCCAATACTTCGCCAACTTTTAGCAGTTTAAAAACAATGATCAATAATGAAATAAAATGAAACAGAATAAAATGACTAACCTCGCATGCATTCAAAGTGACTTTTGAAGGTCCATCAATTCTAATTTGGAGAAACCCCATTCCGGCATCGTAAGTATTGATTACAAATTCAGAAGTCTGACCAGTTTGCCCACTATGAATACCATCACCAATGACTGTTATTATTGATGGATCACTACCTTGACTTGTACCAATCCGAAAACGGAAAGGTGATTCATGTATAGGTATACCATCAAGCGTTACATCAACGTAATAATCTCCAGTCTAGAAACTATTAATTAAAAACAAGGAAAAGTTGAGAAGCCTCAAAAATTAAGAATAACTACAGGCTCACATAATTTTTCAGATTTTTTAGAATATGAGGAAGAGAAATTGATAACCCCAACATTATACAGTACTGGATAAACAGAAAAAAAACCTCTAAAGGGATGAATCGGATGCAGTATGAATCGTTTTCATCAATCGGAACAATATTGATTGCTTCAATCTCGTTGGCTGGCGTATGAACCTTCGCTTCAAGATTACCTATTGCACCATGTTTATTTATCATAAAAGAGCATTCCTCACCCGGCGTTCCGGAATTTGAGAGTGATATTAATTCCAAATGAAGGACTTCTTCAGCTACGGAAGCAACAAACACCTCAAAAAATCAAATTTTTGCATAAGATCACGAAATTAAACAATCACTTCGTCACATATGATCGAGAATGCTTAGTACTCCTAGCAATTTAAAAGCAAAAGTAGAATTTAGAACTTTGAATGGTGAATCTGGTATATGTTCAGCATTGAATTTGATTGATATAAGATATTCTCCTGCTTTTGGAATTTTATAATCGAAATGACAATTTCCATCCTGAAAAAATTATGATGAGAGTCAAAGCAATTAAGAATTTTTTGCATCCAGCTTGGTAGAGTAATTTTAAAAATGTTAGATTCAGTGATCAAGAATTCAGCCAACAACCTGCAGAAAATATCTGCAGAAAATTTATTAATCTGAAAATTAGTCCCACAGTAAAACTTGCTATAATCAGGGAAAAAGATATTATATATCATTGAAGCTGATTAATTTTTTTTCCTAATTAGCAACAAATCGTCATGTAAAACAATCTAAAATTGTGATCCTATTCTGATAGAATGAAATTTAGTAGTGTCTTTTTTCGTAATCATATCATCAAATTTCTGTTCTTCACAGAAAAATTTCTACCTCATGTTCATAGAACTGCAATTCGGCCTTCGATGGTCCTTCAACTGTTACTTCAAGTTCTCCTTGTCCAGCTTCTCGGGTGTAAAGATTGAAAGACTGCTTTCTGTTAGCTTCCGCTCGCTTTAACTCAAATCCTGCTGCACGTACTTTATATGAACCCACTTCTGTTATTTGTCCCACGGTGAATTGGAAGGGACTCCCTGCAAAAAACATCGATTTCTAATGATTTATAATCATTTCGAAACTTTAACTTTCTAAATCTCGACAAAAGAATATATATGCCATTACTGAATCAACCTAAAATATGCTGTCCTTTGTAGAAAATAGAAACTGCATGCGGGCCATCCATTGCAGGTCTGAATTCAATCCGATAAAGGTTATCACCAAGATCACGAACTACTGCATCTTCGCTATATCCATTAGGATGTATGATTCTTGCGTTTATGTCTAGTGGTGATACATTTTCCAGATGTAAATATAGTGCAGTATCTTGCTCAGGTAAAATCGCTGGTGCCTAAAAGTGATTTTAACATTTCTACGATTAAGATGGAATAATAATGAGCTTGAAAAACAACATATATCCAATTCATAAAAACTGCTTTTAACATTACTCATAAGATCAAAGATATATCTGAAAGTTTTGTAAAACACATTTACCTGCTTTACTTCCTTACTGATGCTTTCTTTCACTTTACCCATCCCTTTTCCGGCACAGTTAATTGTGAATGGGCTATCTAAAAGTATAAAATTCCACAGAAATTTCCATGCAGACACAAATGCAACATTAAAAAAGAAATGAAAAGATTTACACTAACCTTTTACATGCACACCGGCAAATTTCACAGATAAAATATAAATTCCAGGTTCGGTAGGTCTATAAACAACATTAGCTAAATTTCCTTTATTTTCAATACATTTCAATTCTGCTTCTGATGGTCCCTGAATTGATATTGACAAATTACCACATCCTAAAAAGCAATTTAGAAAAAAAATGAAAGGCAAAAATAAATGACTGGTAAAGCATAGAATATTTCAATAATAGAAGAATAATGTTATAACAATGGAAGCAGAAGAAATACCAATAAATATAAACGAATTTCAAAGCAAAAGATTGATTTTCATTATGCTCTTTAAACATAGATTTAATCGAAGCAACGTTTCAAGCAATAAGGCAAATATTACCAGAATCATGCATGTCGATTATAACATTATTGTCTTGCTGACAAATAGCATTTGTTTTACCTGTTCCACTAACAACAACTTTGGACGCATCTCCAGTCTAAAACAAGATTTAAGCAATAAATCACTTGCTTTCGCTTACAGTATATAATCAGAAAAACAACAAACAGTTATACTCACTTGATTTCTAATAACTTCAACTTGGAAATTTGATTCTTGTATAATTCGTTCGTTCTCCTTGATAGTGATTAAATGTTCACCTATTTCACGTGGTGAGAATGAGATACCTAAACATTATTACAATTGAAAAAATGATTCATGTACATCAAGATCCAACCGTTCAGCATTATGAGTTCAAGCAAGAATTGTTATCGTTTACCCATTAGAAAGAAACTTATAACGTCAGGCAACAAATTGCCAGCTTAACCACCTGCAATTAGGTTGTGTGTAGAACATGTTATATGACAGTTTGATTTTTTAAGATTGCTAAGACTTGTATATTTCCGCTAATACATCTACCTCATTATGCACTTCTGTCAAGAAGTTATAGTAGATGGTAAGCTATCTGATACTTTCAATCACTGAAATTATCAAACAAATGAATCAAATTTCGGAAAGATCATTGATATGTGACGAAGGATACGGAGAAAAGGCAAATATTTTCACCGTTCGACAGTTCTAGTTTAGCCAGAAGTTATACAATAACAGGAAGAAATGTAATTGTACTCAGCAAAAAAAAAAAAAAAAGTCGAAAAAATCTATCCAACTTTTCAGCAACGAAATGAATCGAAGTCACATTACATCCTAATTATATTCATAAAACTGACATTTCCTAAATAGTCTAAATATTGGAGGTTAGAGGAACATCTGAACAGTCAAATGGCAAATAGTTGCATAGAAAATATAAGATCTCTCTCAATGTGAAGAACCAAAACCAATGTTTTTCTAGTAGCAGTCAATCGAAAATTCATAACTTTCCAAGCTAAAAAAAAAAAAAAAATTGCTTCGGAAACTTCCAGAAAAACGATATATAAAACACAGGAGATCAAGAATGAGATACTTCACAGGTATATTTGAATCAGCGCTTTTTATATATCTACATAAAATTTCAATTTCTCGGTTTTTCCTGATCATTAGTAATAAATCAATTATTCATGAACAAAGTTATACACTAATTGCTTGCTTTGCAATGGTCTGAGAATACTTATTTTATCATTATAATAATAAAGCTTAATGACTGGATGAAAAACTCTGAAAGACAGTTTTTAAAACGAATCTTAATGAGAAAAAATTTCATCATCATTGTTTGCTGTTTATAATACTTCTCCCGGCATATCTGAGATGTTTGTTGAACAAGCCAATTGAATCGAAAACTGCAATGCCTTCAAGTCGCATTGTATAAGAAATAAGTCAAATTGTCCTTTACAAAACGTCTTGTTATAAATGGTGGATTAATCTTTCAAAAGTTGAAAGAATTAAACAA
Source organism: Onchocerca flexuosa (assembly GCA_002249935.1). Lineage (NCBI taxonomy): Eukaryota > Metazoa > Nematoda > Chromadorea > Rhabditida > Onchocercidae > Onchocerca > Onchocerca flexuosa. Next base: position 1,891,896 of record KZ269977.1, on the reverse strand, counting down.
TACAGCTTTATTTCATCCGCATACTGATTTGATTTCTTTTTAACCGACTCTCACTTCTTCAGTCTCTTTCATCAGCTTTTGCGGAGAAAATAATCGGCAGTGCGCAGAAAACACTTTTTAAAAGTGTCGAAATTCAAAGCATTAGTTTCTATATTGCAGAAATATTTTTCGTTGACAAAATGTGTCAAACCATGGCTCCTATTTGACTGATTATTAATATGAATGTATAAAATGTATAAATATGTTTAAACTCATAACAATTCGAGATTAGGGTCGAAATCACACTTACTTTCATAAAAACTTAGTATCAGATATTTCAAATGTATAAGACATGCACGGAAAAAAAAGTATTGAACAAAGTATCTGTAAAAATGGGATAGGTTGATTCCGTTAGTTGGCTTAATTCGAACTTTTCAAGGTGGCAATGCTCAGTCACAAGTTCTTTATCTTATAGTAAAAATTTTTCCTGAAGTTCCAAGGAAATTTTGCTTTAGAAATTATTCATTTCTTCTATAAATTTTTTGCTTGATCTGATTGATGATTGCGACAATTAATAACTTTTAAGTTTACGTAACTTTCGTAAGAAAAAAAAAAGAAAAAAAAAAAAGCACAAGTTCATCAATTTTCGATGTTCAATCATCAAATATAAAAACTGGAAAAAAGTACCGATGTGGGCAAGATCAATCTGACGAATGAAGCATGGCTCCTCAACCCCATTTGGACTTCTTACTGAAGCTGATAGGCCTTCAATTCTAGTACTGTCAACAGTAATTGAAATCTGCAAATTTAAAGGAATAAATTATGTAGAACATCTCAAAAAATATAAACTAAAAAATTCTTAAATATAACATTTTAAAGTTAATAGATACTGTGATCGTTTGGATCTGCAAACATATTAGACTTGAAACAATTCGCTTTCACGTTCTCGGAAAAGCCAAGAATGCAAGCATATAGAATGCATATTCAATAAGAAGCATGAATCTGATAGAAAATTTTTATAAATACAAAGAAAAATGAACATTGAAAACAACTAGAATAAACCTCGGAAGTCGCTGTTGATTCAAGAGATAAATGCGTTTGTTTCTGACCTTCGTCTATCGCAAATACAATAAATGGAGAATTTTTCACTGGTTTTCCGGAAAGCTTAACGTGAACTTTATGTTCTCCAGGCGAAGAGGGTATCCATGCTACAGAGCACGTGCCATCCTGAAAAAAACTATTACTAACACACTTTTCCAAATAATTGAAAAAGAAAACCGCATAAAATGTCAATATAGTCACCTTATTATCATGACATTTGATTATTGCTTTTGTTGTGCCTTCAATAGCGACAGATAATTCTTTAGTGGGTGAACCTTTTGCGCAAATTGTAAATGCTGCTGCTTCACCGACAACCGCGTGCAACAAGCCAGGACCATACACTGTTACATATTCTTCATCTGCTTCATTCACATAAAATGAAATTGGACTTCCAGTCATGTTAATGCCATCATGTTGTATTGATAGCAGATGACGGCCATATTCTTTTGGATAATATTTCACCGCCACACTTCCATTCCCATTATTCTATAATAAAAATAAGTAAAAATTATTGGAAACCGATGAAGAGAACGACTGCTTCTTCCTAAGGTCTTCGCATAACTTTATAACTACAAAATAAAAAAAAAAGAACGCATTCAAAACTGCAATAACAGCCTCCTTAAAAATGAATAGTTTCATGTCGACCTCAGCGAAGAAATATGTTCAAATTTAATTCAAACAGATGATTAAAATGTTTCAACTGAATCTAAATGTGAAATCTCTTAACCTACTTTAATGTGAGCGATATCATGTGCACCAGATGGTAGTTTGACAGAAGCAGTAAGTTTGTTGAACTGATATTCTGAATTAACGGAAAAATGGAAATTGTGAGGCATTAAGTATTCGGTATTAGAATCCATTATTTGTCCAGAAGCTTTCTTCTCTTCATTCACAAGAGATGGAATACACTGAAAATGTCCTGAATTTCTCTTGGCAAATTATGGAAATATTAAATGAAAAGCTATCTTCTAAGAATTGAACACCGTTTACATTTTTACTGCCTCTTCTATTTCTTCTATAAGAAACCTGATAATTTTCTAGTCATATTTTTTGGATAAACATCGCTTACAGGCAAACATTCTAACAATCAAGATTCAATTTTAAAAGGAAAACCTCAAAATCGAAAGTTCCGCCAGGTATTTCAACACCTCCATAAATTAACATAATTCGATGTTGTCCTTCGGTTTTTGGAGTAAGTACTGCAGTGTAAAGGCCATCCATATTCTTTTCAATTTTTGTTTCTAAGTCAATGTTATTAGAAAGAATATTTAATGCTCCTTCTCCTCCATTTTTAGTATTCACCACAAAAACTTTTGGCTCTCCAACAGTCCAAAATTTATCATGTGATTTTGCTGAAACAGTTATGGAATGATAAAGCAATACAGATATCGAAATCACAGATCACTAACATTTGTTCTCAAATGATCAAAGAGTAAACATCAGCCACATCGTTTCAAGAATACATCTCATGATTCAAAAAATCACAGCAGCTTTTCAGAGCTTTTTAGACTTCAGAAAAAATATATACAAATCGGTTCAATCATCGCACATATAAACAACGAAATTGAAGTACTTAGTTTCATTTTCATAACAATATGGAGAGTAATCCTAGAAATACACTACCATTTATCTAAATTAGCGAATTTCATGCATATTGCAAAGTTTTATAAGAAATCTCACGTTCCACGAAGCATTTATTCGCCAAGCCTATAGGTACAGCAGTCAAGTTGTATGGATCGGAAAATGGTTTTCCATTGACATATATTATGATAACATATAATCCTGCCGAATCTGGTACGAAATTCAATAAGAACATTCCTTTATCGTAGTTTTCGGTGAGCACTGATTTCCGCAACTTACCATCTGGACCCTATAATATTCGGAAATGAAAAATCAAACAGGTCTTTCCTCATGAAATCCGCATACAAAAGTGATTATGATTAAGAAGTTTCAATGCATAAGCTAATTTAATGCAGAAATGATGGATAAATGGAAGAAAAAATAACTTTCAAGATAACTAATCATTCATTTTGCATGCCATTCAAAGGAATACACTTTGAAAGGTAGCACCGCGTCCCATGGCCACAGAAATATATACTTTGAATGGCCGCACAGTACTGGTTGGCTGTTGCAACAGCTTAATTCAGTCATGACTCACAATTCAATAGAAATTAAATCTCAAAAGTGATTGTTAGAATAGCAAGTGTGACTTTGAAATTAAAAGTGCCTCACTATTATTTCTGCAACTAAATCATCAATTTTTCCAGCTTTCGTAACGTCGATCAATGCTTCAAATTGAAGAGAGGCATACACTATTGATGGCAGAAAACCACCGGAACGATCTTTTAACACAAGTGATTTTAAATCCTCTTCAGACTTGACCATGAAAATCATCGGTCTGGAAAACATTTTAATTTCGCAGAGAAAATAAGGAAAAACATGCAACGAGGCTATAAAACATATAGAAATAGTGTAGCCAGTACTTCTTATATCATACTCGCTAAAGCATTTCGAAATAATATATAAGCTATAGAAAACTATTACTTTCCAAGAAGTTCATCACCATATAGAAGTTCCAAAGCTATTGTTTTATTTGCCGTATCGCTTGGGATGAAAGTTACTTGATATACTCGAGGTCTGATTTCCTCGACAATCGGCTGTTTGAAACCATTAGGAAGACGCGCATTCACTGGTTCTAACGCAGTGAGTGTAGCGTCAATAATAAGCGAATTTGGTGCATTAGCTCGGACAAATCCATTACTGTATCCAGTTATTAGAATTTTCGACGGATCACGTTCATAATCGGCCATTACCATGAATGGAGAACCTTATTTAAAAAACTAATTTATAAATTCAATTTAATTTTCACACTCAAGTTATGATAAGTAATTTCCAGTGAACCGTGAATGTTTTAAAATGCATCAGCAATAAAAACCAAGAAACCACAACATGAATAAAACAAAAACACCTGGAATTTGTTTTTCTCTGTCTCCATAATAAACTATAATTTCGTATGATCCAGGAGTCTCTGGAATATACTCTATTGTGTACAGACCATTCAAATCATCCATCACATTTGTTTTCACTTCTGAAGGTCCTTTGATCGCTATCGCCACTTTACCTTTCCCAGCATCCTTAAAATTATGGAAATAATTCTGTGTTATTATTACTCTGAATAAGCGCATGAACATGAGTTTTATTGGTATGTCATATTCTAAGCTGCCGTCTGTAATTACTTTTATTATTTTTCATTTTAAAGATTCAAGTATAGTTTCAACATCTTAAAACTAAGTTTTTTTTTTTTTTTTTTTTTTTTTTTATATATTGAATTTTATAGCACGCAATCAAAATTATTATTGTCTAGCAGAAGCAATTTCATAATTACTTATTTTTTAAATGATTGTTGTTATCACCTAACACATACTCGATTTTAGGTTTAAACTACAAATAATCGATTGTAAATTTCATTAATCACTACCTTAACGTCGACCAGAAATTTCGCTGGCATATCAACAAAAGCACGTTCAAGGCCCTCACCAATCGCTCGGCATTTAGTTGCATCTTCGTCATGCCGAACAACAACCAAGTATTCACGAACTAAATTTTGATCGAAAAAAACGCAAACTTTAGTTTTTCCTAATTTTTCTGCTGCCCAGGAGCCTGAAAAATTATCACTAACATTATTTCTTATAAAAAATCAATGTAAAGATAAGTAAAAAGATAAGAAAAGCACAAAATGTTACCTCTATAGATGTTTGAATTATGATCATATTCAAGAGGTATCAAATATTTTGATCCATTAATTTCTTCCACACTAACTTCCAGGCCGTCCTTCACAGGTGTCAAGTCTCCGATGCTAATAACAATATCTTTTCTCTGCCCAACGGTCACGGATTCTGAGGAATTAATACAATGGAATTACATCAAAAGTTCTAAAGGAAATTGTGGAATTAATCTAGAGTAGGTGCAATAGGGTCGAGGAAGTAATATCCTAAATATCCATGCACCCTAGTGATTGCTAACCATTATTGAGAAAATCCACCGAAATCGAAGAGATATCTATTCCTTCAATTGCTGTGACTTTGGTTCTTATCAACTTCGCCGAGTCAACAGATGTGGTGTAGCGAAATTCAGCCATAATCTGAACACCTACTTAACTTTAAGCATATTAAGGCAGCAAAATGAACGCTACTAGTTGATGAGTATTAAGACAATAACCTCATATTCGCCTGTAATTTCTGGCTGATATCTGAATTCATAAATATTTTCTGAAAGCTGACGTTGAATGTAATAAACTGAAGATTGGTCCGGTCCCTTGATGATAACTTCTGGAACGACCATCGCATCGCGAGTCTGAACTGTAAATATTGTGTCAACTCCAACTACTGGCATCAACATAATATCATGAAATCGGCCAAGTGGTGGCGTATACTTTGCTCCAGGGAACTGCGAAAGGTAAGTCATAACACTTTTTTCATCAACTGCCGGATTGATCAATTCTTCAGGAGCAATAAGCTGAAAAAAGTGTTGTAAAAATTAGATGTATTAATCGACATTAAACTACAGGATTTCAAGAATTTAATTTCGTCTTTAAAGAAGACAAGATTGAAAAAGCAAAACATACAGCAGCAACACCAAGATAATCGTTAGCAAGCTGCATTGCGGTAAGAGTCGATTGTAAAGCCTGTGATGGTGACCAATTCCGCCATCCGATCTCTAAATCTGGAGCGCAGGAATCAACCTAAAAGAAATTCTTACATCGAGTAAGAAAAAGGGAAAAAAGTTTCATTCTAAAATCATACCAAAGCACCAAGGAGAATTCCATCGTTCCAGTCAAGGGTGAAATTGTTGACGGAGAGTTCAACTGGTAGCTTTGTTCTAAGCCAAGTCAGGAGTTTTTCTTTAGCTGATATTTCACCATTTTCTAGCTCACCACTTGGATGGTCATCCCAAACTTGCTTTGAGATGGAATAATGTAAAATAAGTGTCCAGATGAGACCCAAAATTAACTTCAGATTGTGGTCCGCTATTGCTGAACTATCTAAAATTGAGCAAATCATGAACATGTGCTGATTCTTCCCATATTGTCACTTATTCTCATCAGAACAACTAAAGCTATATGCTCACTTATAAAATAATTTGGTCGGAAGTAATGACAAAATAAAGACGTACCGATATTAATAAGTTTTATATGTTCTTCGTTTTCCAAAAATTGCAGTGCAAGCGAGATATTTTCAAGTTTTTGATGGCGAAATACGACTTTTTTATTATGTCGACCAAATGACTTTCCAGAGAGTACTTCAACCAAACGGATTAATTTTAGACCCTCTTCAAAATCAGTTTCCTGAAGAATAATTGGTTACTAATACAGCATGAAATTTGGTCAAGACATAAAACATATAATGAAATACGTTGAAACAATCATGCATTCTAAAACATACCAAATTGGAGAGCGTTACGTTCACTTGTTTTAATTTCTGCCTAACCCATCGAGTAAAAGTATTCAATTGAATTCTCTTCCATGTTGCGTCTTGTAGCTGTTCGATCATAGCTTAGCTGTAATTGAGCGCATATTTACATACACAATTTTAAATCCTACCGTGACTTCTCAATTCAAAATCCCTCTGGAAGTGTATTCCGGGATTATTCCACTTTTTTTTTGACTTATCAAATCTTTAAGATCTGCTATGTATTGGTGCAAAGAACTCATTCCAATATTAATACGGGAATGGAGAAAATTTCGATCTATACTCATTGTATTCAATAACTAGTGATGGAACTGTTACTAATGATCTATACATAATATTCCTTCCTAAGAAATTAATTAACAGCGAATTATTAATGAACCAAAGGTACAGGGGAAATAAACTAGAATTTGGTAGACAAGCTTAACTGAATATACGGCTCAGACAATCTCTTGCAATTGATCCTACGCTACTTTTGGTGACAGCATTCTTGACACATCCCCACCATCTTCTTAATACCTACTAGTACTACCACGCTTGAATTACTCCCACATTACCCGATCTCCGCAACAGTTTCGATGACCAGATCAAGATCAAGATCAGATCATGATCAACTCCTGCCTCATCGTATCAAGTGACTACAATATGCACATATCTAACAAGCAACGCATGCGAAAACATCCTTTTTATTGGGAAAGGGGTCTGCTGGCCTGTTGGAATGGATTCGCACGTCAATCGCATTAAATACGTGCGATATTGTATTCATTGAGAAAGAGTGTGTGCTAGCTTGTTGGAATAGACTTCACTGTTCGCGCGTAGATCGCACTAAGATTCCTGTTATTGCATCTTCAAGCTGTATGCAAATTGGACGGTAAGCGGGAATCATAATGCTGATTCAGCTTAGTGCATTTGCAGAGTTCAGGTCGGGAATGAAACAGGATGAAGAAGAGAGTAATTCAGATTGGGAATGGATTGAAATTTGAATATTAAATAAATTAGAGCGAAATTCCCCGCACTTTCTCTGCTTTTACCACAGTTTGGTTGAACTTCCTGCTCCTTCTCACCTGATGGAATTGATCTCGATCGCGACCTCTCCTTGACCTTTCCTCAGCAAGTTCCATTACTTGCTTTCTTCTCGATACTAAATTAACAACTTTTCTTATCTCTATTAGAAAGTTGAACATTTCGTTTTGAAAGAGATCTTATTGAAAGCATATATCCATTCCAGCAGAATAGAGTATGTTTTTAGGATGTAACTGAATTTATAATTTGGAGTACGCATAATATTTGTATTAGATTTTCAAATGGCCTAAGTCTCGAAAGGTTTCGAGAAGTTTTAACTATTCGAAGATGTTCCGGGATATCACGAATCAAAAAAGTCATTCCACAAGCAGTCAGTAGTCGTCGGAACTTTTCGAGATTTAGAGACCCTGAAAAATTCCATGAATATATCAGATTTGATAAATTTGATATTTAGGCACTGAATGCTGCAGCGTTTCAGAAAATATATTTTCCATTCTCCTTCAAAAATCTTTATATCTTTATTCGATTTAATGTGGATCAGTGCGACACAAAAAGGAATCCACTGATCGAATACTGTCGACTGACACGTCACAGAATTTTTTTTTTCCCGAGAATACTATAATATTTCCATCGTTTTCTGCCATTTCTTATTTTATGAATTTTCAAGTCCTCTGGCATATTGCTTTAATTTTGCTCTTATAGGAAAAATCCCTGTTATTTTCTATCAGGATCATTCCATATTTTATAATTTGCGATGATTACACAATTTTCTGCATATCATTTCACTTTTTATTTTCAGCTTTTTAATTAAAGGATGCCATTAAATTTCATTAAATGCGATGGAAGCTGTTTTCTGTCTTAGCAAACATCTTTATGGTAATAATATAACACTCATAAAACACTGAAAAGGAACAGCAATTTGAATTTGACATCAGAAAAAACGAAATATTCCTTTTTTTTTGCGATGTACAATTGCAGTGGGCAGATATTGCTTTAAAAGTCAATTTTAACTGGGACTGTGAACTTGAACATTTTTGTCAAATATTTTTTATTAGGAAAAGTTGAATATAAGGACATCGAACAGTAAATAAGACATTTGACCACTTGTTTGGAGATGGTGTTAAAATTAGCATTTAGATTGAAGTTCGAAAGAATTTATGAAACTTCACTTCCCGGCCTGCTTCTATTATTAAATCTCTCTGTAACAATTCATCAAGAGAATTCTGGAACAATAAAGTTAACTTCAGTATTTTGAAATTCTGAACAATTTTCATTTGGTTTAAAAAGTTAATAGTTGTAAATTTATTTGATGCAATGCCATCTTTGCAAAACTATTACGTACCTAATAATTGGAAATGTTAAATATGGGAGTGTCACTTTTGTTTGTCCAGTGCTTTATGCAAAAGTAAATAAGTGAATAGCTACTTGCAATATCATGGTTGAATTTTTGGCTCGTTCTTTAATGGCATATTATATAAACTCTAAATAGACAATTGAGATAATTTTTTGCTTTTTTATTTTATTATTTCTTTTACACATTAGTTCCATCCTTAATTATTATTCCGAATATTAAGAAACAATGATGAAAATAAAGGAAAACCGAAATCAACGTGTTCAATTCGTCTATATTGATCTCATCAAAAAAAGTATTGAATCTTCTGCTTTTTGAAATACAAAAGAAGATAGAAGGAAATGAAGTACTATTAGCGTTTGCAGAAATCATTACAGGGAATACTCCTTTCTATGACAGATAAAAGTGAATTAGAAGTATTCTTCTTGCTAATATATGGAAACTCCGTCGAAATGATTCTTCAACTCATTTGTGAATTGTCTTCAGCAATATACGGTATTGCTTGCTAAAATTAATAGTCCATTGAAGCAATGCTCTTTTTCTCAATTCCATCCACTGCATTATAACTGTAGAAGAAAAAAATTCTAAATCAAGTTTCCTAAATCAATAATTTGTCTTATTCTAACAATCTTTAATATTGCAAGACTTTCAAATTCTCAAAAATCTTATTTTCATGAAACTTCCTACTTTTCAGAATGATGAATAAGACTCTAAAATCCAACTAAGAATTAGCAGCTGATTTAGGGAAAATATGCTGCAAAAGAGAACTAAGAATAAATAAGCTTCCGTTCTACTTTATCTTATTAAAAAAAATAGTTACCAATGTGATTCATGAAAACAATAAGAGTATGAACAATGACAATATATACAGCCGATACCATATGATGATCCTAAAATGTGGTGCCTTGACTTACCAAAGTAATTGAAAAAAAGAACTAAATAATGTTGATTTTCTCATATCCTGTAAAGACAGATTTGATTTAGATGAAAAAAAGTATCATTAACAATACTATTATTATTGAGAACAATCTGTTTGATACTTTTTTTCAAAATGAAACCGAAAGTAAGATTTTTGCTAACACAGAACTATCCAAACCAGGTATAATGCTCATTCTTCTATTCCAGAACAGAAATTGTGATACTAGACTTGAATAAATATAATAAATATACATACAACATTCCTTTTTGATTGTTGCAAATAATGAAGATACATGAAAAGTGATGAAGATTGCGATGAATGAAGTATCTCTAAGAGATCACTCGTAAAAAGTAGCAGCAAGGAATTAAGAGCAGCAAATGATAAATGGAAAATAAATAAAGTATTAACGCACTTTTAAAAAATAGCATTTTAACAAGTCAGTGTTGTTACTTTCCACGTACAAAATCGAGAATCGGAATGGTGACTGTCGAGGAATCACGTTGAATTCCACTTATCAAGCCACTGAATCCAATTAGCAGAGGAATGGAAAATAAATACAAATAAATAAGCATACAATGAAAATAATATAACAATATAAACAATCACATTCAAATATTACTAAGAAGGAATAAATTTTTTTCATCTAGAACGTTTGAATTTTAGAAATCCAGGATATAAAGTAAGAATTGCTATTGAAAACAAACACTAAAACAAATATCATTAAAATCCACAAGTCAAAAATCAAGAAAATTGAGGCTCTAGTTAAGAAAATACACAAAAATTCAGTATCAAAATGGGCAAATGATTCTAGATTTGCCAAATGTTCTCCTTTTTAAGTATTTTCAAAGACCTAAAATGATGGCAGCTCGATTTTTAGATGATTTCCTAGAAAAATTCAGTTGATGTTTAAATAATGAAAATTTAATATCTGCATAATTAATCTCATTTTGATAGCCTTAATCGCAATCATTTGTCCGTGGCAATTGTGACCGACTTTTTGTTGCTCTCTTGTCGAAACAATAAACTTGCAACATTATTAATAGATCGATTATAATCTGAAAATCGTAAAACTACAGAACTTTTAAAACTAGTAGTAAAAATTAAATATTAAAATGCATTGAAATGAAGTCGACCTAAAACATATAGATCTCATCCAAGATGAAATAAGATGCAAGTTCTAGATCTCATTTCACATTTCCACGTGTACAGTATTTAAAATGAATAAAAGAGCAAATAAGCAAAAAAGAGAAAATATAAGGATACCACGTTTTTATTTTCAAGTTTGGAAAGGATAATGAGCAAAAGAATTTTAAAACTAACTTGTATTATTCCACACAACCAAAATTGGACTGGACTCCTTTCATAGATGAAATAAGCTGTTTTACTGAAATCTCCAATCATCCATATAAGTACCATTCCAATACTGAATATTCTTAATTCATTGAAGGAATTTTGATAAAATTAATTTCTTTCTTACATCGCAATTTGAAACAAAATGCGATCCTTTGTCTATTTTTAAACAATCACCTCTTCATATACAAAGTTTAGCTGCAAAAATTTGTGAGCTTGTTCATATTAAACAGTTGCAAATACAGAATCAGTTTTTAATTGAACCTCATCCCTGATGTAGAGCGCCTTGAACAATTTTGTTTCAGTTGAGGAAAGCCCAGACATGCTTCAGTAAGTAAAGCAATTAGACCAAGAATTTCCACATATATCACATACTAAAAAGTGTACAAGGAGTTTAAATTTTGAACGATTGTACAAATCAGACCGAAATGGTATCGCAGTCTCACTTTCAGGAAAATTTTGATCTTTCTGTTCCTTATTCTTTGATAACAAATATAAAAGTACCCCGTTCAATAAGTAAGTAAGTACAGACGAAAATATAATGAAAGCGATTATTAGAACGAAATAACTTGAGAGATCATTCCACTGCCAAAAATGACTTATTAGTTGACCGGCTGAAAGAAGAAAAAAATCTAAGTTAAAATTTTCGCTATGCAAGCTTTTCAAAAAGTAAAAAATAGAAAAAAAATTAAAAGTATTTTGGGACCATATTTTGTTTCTAAACAGAACATGATGGGTAAATAAATTGAAGAGAACCATTCCTTAAAACTGTGGACGAAATAAAACTTGAAATTTTCTATTACGTTACTAATATCGTTTAATGAATGATTTAGTTCAAATTTCAAGTTTCATTTCCCATCTTAGTATACGTGCACCACAAATACTAAACATGAAGTCGATCATCAGGAAAACGATGTTGAATAGCGATGTCAACATTAAATGCACGGATTCATCCATGCCATTAATTCGATCAGAATTAAAACAAATTTAGAGATTTTAGAAATCATTTGAAAAAGCATAATTATTCTAAGAAATCAACAAAATTTGTAAAAATACTCCAAGCGGAGGCACGTTGCGTTTTACAGACATGTTTTCGATTTATTCGCACCGATATTTCCAACATCAGAATCATTGATATTAACATTACTATGCTCTGAGCAAGAAGAGCCAATTCAAATCGCTTACCAAACCTGGAAAAGAAAACAAGAAATAGTGAGATGATCTAGCATTGTGCATTCAACTGATCAGTTAGGGACAAAAAGACGCCTGAAACACATCAAATGAAAATGAGTGATTTATTATCTATGTATAATAAAATCTTGAATCACAAAGACTTCAGTTTGTGATCGCAAAGCTAAAAATTATTTCTTCTGCGACCAATGGAATAAGTTCAGATAGCTCCAAAAACTTAATTAAGTGATTAAAATATGAAAAATAAAGTCAAAAAATCATATTTTTACTAACCAAAACATGATTCGAAGTATATTAGCTACGAGCAATGTCAAGCAGACAAACAGTGAAAATCCGCTAGCATCTTTTCGTTCAGAAATTTCTTTATATTGGAATACGTATGCCAGTGAACCGCCAAATATTATGAAAATCTTAACGAGAACGTTCAGAGATATGAAGCACATTTTCTCCAGCGGAATAAGATCCACTCCCGACCTGAATAATTTGAAAGAATAATTTGAATGATATTACAAGAAAGACTCAGCATGGAAAAAAAGAAGATAACATATATAAGTTTTCCATTAAAAAAAAAAAGAAAAAAACACAAAATGGTGCTTTTGTACAGAAGATCGAAATAACTGTAAAAAAAAATACTAAATAAGTTTTGGAAAGTGCAATATATATCAAACTCAAATCATTTGAATTGAAAAAACGGAATTAGATCATCAAGTAGATAGCGAAAAATAAATAAGTAAACATTAAAAGTGGATACTTAGTTTCATTCATAGTAAAGAAATAGGCGAAGCAATCCAGAATCGGAATAGATGAATTTAAGGATAGATTGAGAATATAACAGAGAATGACAAACGGCAGTGCAAAATGTGCGTTAATTCAAATCCTTCTGGTGTTGATTTGTGCTGCAGGTGAACAAATACTTCACGATAGATGTTGATATATCAAAATTTTGCACTAAATGATTCATTCCATCAAAAAAAAAAAAAAAAAAAAAAAAAAAAAAAAAAAAGAGAAAAACGTAAAAACAAACTTTTCGATGACGAACATTTCTGTTGCTAGTGATCAAACTATCACAGCTGAATGAAATTAGGTATAGTTCAGACTAAAATTTGACTAATATCGATGACAAAATCACTGTCTTCGAAGTTCCAAACTCTGCAGTCAGCATGAAGGATATGAACTGACCCTTTAATGATCAACGGAATCAAATAATCATTGTAATCTGCACCAAAAGTTCCGCAACTTGAAGTTTTTGTCAATTCTATTTACATTTCATTCCTGAAATTTCATTCAATTTTTGCGCATCGATCATCCTGGAAAAGTAAAAAATGTAGAAAAATGAAATCGTTCGGTTAAGAAAAAAAAATTGTTGTTGAGACAACGACTTTCATTAAAATAATGATAAATTGATAGAAATTTCTAGTCTCGCTCAGTGCCTTGTTATTTATTGTCTCAGAACAGGTTAAAGAGAGGGATCACTTCTGTTTGCACTATTCCTTGCTTATTTCTTTTTTCCGCGTCTCTTTCCAACGTATTTTTGAATGTTATGGAAATGCAGTGATGTCTAACAAATAAAAATATCCATTCATCTATTTCTATCAAATTTTTAAGTGAAAGTAATTGGGAAAAAAGAACATGTTCATTTGAAATAGTTCATAGGGAGCATGTAGAAACAGTGAGCAATTTACAGATGGTTACATTCATCTTGTACATTTCATTATCAATTATCCTTCTCTTTTGTAACTCCGTAAACCATTAATCAACCAATTAATCAATCAAAAACCGAAAATAAAAGAAATCCATTATTTATATATATATATATATATATTCATTTATTTGTATTTAAAAAAAAAAAAAAGAGAAAAAAAACTAGAAAAATGGTTTTGATAAGAACCAATTTTCTTGCTAACATATTAACCACTGTAAAACAGTCTACAAAATAGAACAAAAAAAGTCCAAAGACCATTTTCTGGCTGATTATAAAATACTGTCTACACAATATTCCGCAGCATGGCATTTGTGCTTTTGATTTTTGATAAAGCAACAATAGTTAATGATGCTTCGATTTTTTGGTGATGTACTTCAAGCATTGTGCATGATTAACGAAGGATTTAAAATAAAACTCTGTCTGTGGATTTCTTTCATTTCAAAGAAAAGCAGGAATTTAAAGGTGTACCGCTTTAAATGAAATTTAAATAAAACTGAAATACCACTCATCGTTATACAAATATAAATGTAAACAAGAAAAAGAAAGAATCTTTTTTGGAGGTGCGCATATAAAACTAGTTTGAAAACATTATCAATTCAATGCAATTCCTATGAATTATCATCTTTGCAATCAATATATTCTTAATTGCAGTTCTTTTAACCAGCCTTTCTAATGAAGCATTAAATACCTTCATTCGATAAGTTTTCTCACATTAGCTACAATTTTTGTTCTTTAAAGTATTTCTTACTTCTCAGATGGATATCTTTCGAAAGCCTGTAAACAATTTTAAGCATCAGTTTTGATAAAAATTGCTCGAAGATTTCCACAGTTAAGTGGAAATCTTCGAGCAATTTTTTGATAGTAACTGTGGAAATCTTCGAGCAGCCAAGAAATGAGCGAAAGAATGGAGAAAAATATACATATGAAAACTTAAATGTACGTATGAAAACTCTAACCAACATTCTTTGATATTAAACATCAAAGGGAAAAACAATGAATTAGTAGCGATGAAATCCCATTCCCGTCGTCGATCCTAACTTTTTCAAATCCTTCAAGCAATAAGCAATAATTCTGTAACAGCACTTCTTAGTCTCTCGACTCAAATAGCTTAATATTCAGCTGCCTTTTATTGGTAACGTAAATTAAATTGTCTATTTAGTAGGATAAATATAGATTTTTGTGAAATAAAAAATCGGATGGAAAAGAGATAAAACAATAAAAAATAGAAAGATCAGTTGAAATAAATGAAGTAGACTAATGTTTCTGATCTACATATACTTGAAGATTAGATAAACAAATGAAGATTTTCGACATAATAGCAGCATTATTATACAGTCTACATCCGCATTACTAAACCCTAATTCTGGCAAATTCAGTATCGATTTTCAGAAGGAATCATCAAACCATTTCGAAGTTCAGTTTAGCATCAGATTTATGTTTATGGAGATAACTCCATAAATTATCATTACTGCCGAAAAAACTGAAATATTTTTTGGAATGTAGATATGACGAAATAATCAGAAACCTTTGTATTACAAAAAAATCTTTGCATGTACAGACTTCCGACATTTACGATAATTAACATATTGTGAATGTCAAAAATGGAGAAACAACATCCTATAAAAAAAGTTTCATCTGAAGGAATTCATTCATCCGTCCAATCCCTCGCTCTGGTCAGTATTCGTCCAGCCGTTTTTTCCAACACCTAACTCTATCAGTTCTCAATACGAATAACCCTCTCTCCTACCGAAGGAAGTTCAAATTATCGGTTGTGCTATCGATATTCATCGGTTCATGGCAAACGAAATTCGCCAAATCAAAGACTTCGTTACAATAAATCATCCATACCAAATTCCAATCCCCAACCTACAAATTATTTTCATCGACAGTTATATCACTTAATATAAAATATTCCAGTTAAATATGCTGTACATTTGGTGCAGTCATTACTGGTTATCCGTTATTCCGGCTACAGTAATTATTTAAATAAAGGAGAGACTCCTTCCAATAGCTTTGCAAAAAGAATATGTTGTTATTGACGAATTACTTTTGATGTTCTTAACTATCAAGTACTTTAAGATCAACCGGAACTCAATGTATCATATAATTTACGTTGTGGACATAGAATGTATAGCCCAGAAAACTAACAAAAACGCTAACAATCTGGAAATTGAGACAAAAACAAACAACGAACTGGAATTAAAATGCAAAGGAAAGGAAAAATGAAAGCATAGGAACTCTACGCTCATCATTTGATGCATTATCCACCAACACAACCTTAGTGCTGTATGATATTACAGATTTTTACATTTTTTGAACCTTCAGAAGTTTTTTCTTCTTCGTGTTTCGATTTTTCTTCCCATATTTCTAAAATTTAGACCTCATCCTTTTGTTTTAATGGAAACTAATATTTAAGGTCATTGTTTCACATAATTCAGATTCTGATATATTTGGTCGAGTCAATGTGGGCGGAAAAAAAATTTTAACAGTTTTGTAGAGTAAACAATAAATCAAAGATAGTTAAATTTCCGGAAATAAGTTTTTAATTTTTTAAATCTAATATTTAAAATTACAAAAACTATTCTCAAAGGCGACGAGAGTTTAATAACTTTATAACAATGTAATTGATATCAAAATAATATAAGTGAGGCATTGAAAATTTAAAAAAAAAAAAAAGCGATGAATTATGCAGTTAAGGCAACAGAATGCCGGCAAGAAATGCATTTTTGCTTAATAACTTAATGTTGACAGAAAGCTTTATTTCACTTCTTTCGCAACACCAAAAAAAATTTTTATATTTTATGGATAGACAAGAACATTCAAACCAACTTCAAGGTATCAACGAACTATTTCCAAAAAATCACTTGTAGCAAAAATAATGTGCGACTGGCAACTTTTAAAACAATATTTAGTAGTTCAGATAACAAAAAACTTCTAAACACGAAATTTGTATCAAAGAAACTTTCCCGATTTCCATCGGATAGAGCTAAATATAAATTTAGATGAATAAATATAATGAGAATAAATGTAAATTTACGACAAAATGTGTAAATTATGGAACAGCTTGGCGTACTTTGAAACTGATCTTGAAAAATCGCTGAAATTATTTCCTAGTAAACAGTGCTATATCAAAAAATAAAAGTGATGTCATATAAATTTAAAATAAAATGAAAACAAGAAATCCATATTCAAAATAAAAAAAAGAAAAAATATTATCAACATAATAGAGTGCACATGATTGAAATCCTTCAAAAATTTGAATTTCAAAATAACCAAATTCAAAATTTCAAATTGGAAATACAGAGCAGCATATAAGGAAAAATTTTAGTGTTGAAACTTATAACAAAAAGGAAAGAAATTTTATTCGCTTAAAGTTTAAGTCAATGAATGATAGATCTACATGAATAAATCTCTTTCTTCAATTCAAAAAATTTAACAATCAAATTGTTCGCCAAAGAAATAAAA
This sequence comes from Onchocerca flexuosa, assembly GCA_002249935.1. Lineage (NCBI taxonomy): Eukaryota > Metazoa > Nematoda > Chromadorea > Rhabditida > Onchocercidae > Onchocerca > Onchocerca flexuosa. Next base: position 1,874,350 of record KZ269977.1, on the reverse strand, counting down.
ATCGAAGGGCAGTAATAATAAGTTAAAAAGAAATCTTAAAAATTTATAATTTCAAAGCAGTAAAATACATGTAATCACGGCGACACATGTACCCGATGAGGTGGCCTCACAATCAATTTTCCACTCTGAAACAACAATTGATTTTTAAAAAGTTTCAAAAATTCGAAATTAGCGAATTCATATATATCATAAAGAGCACAGTGGAGAATTTGCGATGCAAAATTATCCTTACTTCATCTCCTACAAAAAAAAAAAAAAAAAAAAAAAAAAAAAAAAAAAAAAGGAAAAAGGAAAAATATCTCCTTAATCAAGATTATAATTACTATGAAGAATTTTAGCAGATCAAAAAATCAAAATAAGCTGTTATTTATTTAAAATAAAATATCCATATAATTGAAACAAAATCTATGTTTCCCCATATCGACATCAAAAAAAAAAAAATCCGCATTCTATATAAAATAGTTCAAAAGCAGAAAAATCCACATTATTTAAAATAACAGAAGCCAAATAAAGAAAAATTAAATCTATTTAAGTAAAAACATACATCATCACAGCTAAGGCTGAAGTCTGACAGGACCGAACGACATCGTGAGGCAATGCTGAAATGATTACAGCAATCATAAGTATGCAATAATAAAATTTATAACTTTAGACAAATGCATGATTTTGATCAAAATCCAGCCAACAGATTCAACTATAATTTATAATATTTTATAAGATTCAGAAGTCTCCATTCATATATGCATATATTACGATGCTGAATAAATTTCAAGAAAATATGACGCCTTCGGAAAAGAATTAAAAAGTATCTAAAAATGACTACCAAACATGTGCAAAAAATCTAAGGAAATAAAATATACATAACAAAAGGTTTCTGAAGTTTCACTCAATGTTCGGTCAGTTGAAGAACAGTATATATAGGAATCAAGCGTAAGCAAACCATGACCCATAGCTTCGCCTCTTTTAGTTGTTTTTCATTCCGATTTTACCCACATTTCACAAGAACAGATTCAGTTATCATCTACGTTAAAAATATTAAAATTCTGCACTTTAACTTTATCTGTTTGAATATTTTGTTTTTGTTTTATTTCTTTCAGTATACTTTTACATTTACGCTTTTTCAAAAATAAAGGAATTTTTTAATCGATATTAGTGCAAAAGTATATAGAAATAAGTAAAGTAAAAACAAAACATATATTCAAACGCAGTTATTTGTCATATTGAACAAAAATTGCTTGTCATTCATTGGAAGCCACAGTAGAAGTCGATATGTAAAGCAGAATCTGAGCACTATATTAAAAAATTTCTTAGTAATAACTGTGTTCAATATTCGACGATTTTATATTCGATAAATTGTTGCAAATGAATTCTATAGAATAGCATATAAAACCATTTTATTAGAGAATAAATTGAAATCTTAAAATGAAATGATTTATAAAAAACTTGTTACTTGTATTGATGAATTTTAAGGAGAAATCAGAAAACCCATTAAAAAAACTAGAAAGCTGAAGAATGAAGTGCAGTGACAGAGAGAGAAACAAAATGATTGGAATTAAATGTCATCGTAATTGTTCAGTCATTCAGAGCAGAATGTTTTATGATTGAATAAAAGGTGATCTGGAATGAATATTTACAATCATTTGGAATAAAGTCAATAGTTACACGTTATTTGAAACGTGATTCACATAACCTGTACCATATGATTGTCCCATTAACTAGCTTGACTCCAATATGATCCACGCTGCGCTGCGCAGTCTACAACAATGAGAAACATCTCTTCTGATATTCACAGGATATGTCATAAACAAAGTAGGTCACGGATGTATACAAAATATGGACTTTTCAAATATCCAGAATTTATCACATTATATGAAACATATAAAATCAACTTACATGCTTGGTGCAACAGCACGGTTATGTATTCCAATAAAACCAAACAGAAATAACAGCGAAGGCACACAAGCCGAAAAGACAAGATGATTTTGTAGTGATTCAACCAAAGTTATCTAGAAAATTTCAGAATTTATAAGCTTAACATTAAAAATAAATGCATAAATTGAAATAGAAAATCACAATGAATTAAAAAAATAAAAATAATACATACATTACGTATGGAGGGATCCTTCAGCCAAAAGTAGGCGCTCCATAATGTACATCCAAATGCGATTAATAAAACCACTGAAATGCACATGATTGCTCAACATGAAATCTAGAAATGACGACCTACTGAAAATCAAATTTTAAAAGCCTAATGGAAGTTGAAAGTTTCTATACAATATCATTTGAATTTAATGGAAGTTGAAAGTTTCTGTATAGTAACATTTGAATTCTCTATTTCAGCTTTCAAAAATAAATAAGGTAATTATTCGATTAAAGAGGAAAAAGGAAATGATTAAAAAATATTTAAATAAATAAATGAGTAACAAAAGGAAATAATTATTAATATTGCCAGCAAAGGAGTGAAATCTAGACTAAAGTCACACTGCATAGGTCTTAAATAGGTTAAGGCATTGGAAGCATAGTTCGGTTTTCAACAGAAAAATCCAAAAACGTATTTTTAAACTACATTCGATACTATCTCTTCCGTGAAACTTGTTCATGATAACAACTGCCCAGTTTGAAGATATTTTAGGACATGAAAATATTTCAGGAACCTGAAGCACAATCTAACTTGATAATGGCAATTCAAATCATTGACAGCTAGCTAGTGGCTTAAATGGAATGATCTCATGCCTCTCTTAACAGCTTACGAAAAACAGCATATGACATCTGGTCATTAATATATCGGTCACTAATAGACATGCATCATTAATAGATTTTATTCCCATGATCCTGCTGACTACGTTACTAGGTAAAAAATGAGAAATCGGTATGTAAAGCGAGCTAACAAGCATTTGAATAACTTTTACATATTGAAAATAGTAAAATAACTTACACCGCCACCTTGTTGCAGCTGGTTGCATACTTTGAATCACTTCTGTCAGACGTCTTTCAAAATAACGCAAATCTGCAATATAATATGCATATTAAAAGAGAATTAAATCTCAATATTTGATCAACAAATATAGATAAGCTAAAATACTGAAGACCAATGAACCATTACTAAACTGCCTGCTGCCACCTTCTGAACAAGCAAATTTCGAACCCTTCCATTTGATTAAATTCCACATTCGAAGCAAATTCATTTCATGGAAAGCAAATTACCTTCACAGGCTGCAGAAGTCTCATCCATGACTTAACAACGTACTTCCTGTCTCTACATTAGTCTAATTTGATAGTTCGACTGCCACAGTACAAGCTGAAAATAATGATACAGACATCAGATACGGTAAATTCAAGTCTCAGTAAGGCTTGAATTCTTGAAATTGATAACAACAGCTGCGACAGTGTACATACAGGGATACATGACGTTGTGAAGTAAGATTCCGGATGAACAAATCAGCGATAAATCAATGTCTCATGTATATCATACTATTATGAGGAACAAATCAGCTGAACTTTTATATATTCATAGTAATCGTAACACCCAAAGTAACGAGATTCCCGGAAAGTCCTGATAAGACATGAAAAACCAGACGTAATCAGATCGGAAGGCATAGGAAACAAGGAAGCACGGTTAAATTTGTGACTGCCGAATTAGCAGTTTCGGTACTAGTGGGAATTCAAAGGCCATGATAATAATAGTAAAGTTAGTGAATTCTTATTCGGAAATGAACAATATAAGCAATAATGATTTACCTAATGATAATTTTCTGCATATGAGAGATTATATAAGAGATCAGTGCGGTATCTTCCGCTTTGAGAGATGAGATATGTGAGAGAGCACTTAATTATTTTGGAAGTTTTTCTCTTCTATAACAGCGTCCTTGACTTTTATGAATTAACATCTCTTTTGTGGCTCGTTATCATTTTAGCAGGATTGATTGCAATTGATAAGTTGATTTTGTTTGTGCCGTAATTAAAAAGATATCAGAATTTCGCATGAGCAAGTTGTAGGGTTATATTTTCTCGCGATGAACTGACTTCTTTATCTAAATTATTTTTCAATCCTCACATCCTAAGAGATAAGAACCGTTTATTATTTCGAAAAACAATGATGTTCCGAAACAGTGTCATCATTATTACACCAAGAAAAGTTTGTTCTCTTTCTGTTGTATTCACTCCTTTATCAGATCCAGTCTTTTCATTTTGAAGGATTCTTTTCAATAGTCGATCTTCTTGCGTGATAATTCATCCGGCTTTCTCCTGAACTGCTGGTTTTATATTTTTTCTCAGAGAACACCAACTACTGGAGTGCACTGAATATATGTACTGCATAGTAAATAATTTTTGATATTTCTGGTTATATAAAGTTCCGAATGATTCACTCTACTAATGGATGAATAGATATATGTTTGAAGATCGCTTCTTTGGCTGTTTTCTAAGTTATCATTATCAGTTAACAACTTTTTGCAGGCTATTAATATCCAGTAGACTGGACATTTCTTTTTTGGGAATGGATTCATCATGTCAGAAACGTTTGACGAAAGAATACCAACAGCTCACACTCGAACCACCGACTGGTGTACACGTAAAAGATGAATCAACACATGATTTGCGACTTTGGATTGTTCATGTTGATGGTGCTCCGAATACGCTTTATGCTGGTGAACAGTTCACGCTAAGAGTAATTTTCCTTCTCTTAAATTAGCCATTAATTGTTGAGTATTTCCTCACATATCAATATCGTCTGTTCTTTATTCATATGCTAGTAGATAGCATAACTGTTTGCTTCACTGACATTCACTGACCTTACATGCGTTTCTGAAAAAAAAAATTTACTTTAACAGTTCTATCTAAACCATACTGTGGAAAAGTTGTTGGATTTTCCCTCTGAAAAATATTAACACTTCCTTTTTTGGAACAACTTGACTCTTCTGACTTTTTCAAGAATTCAAAAAGGAAATTACAAAAATTGGCCTATACCAACATAACTAAGTTGTGTTAGGGACTTTTATGGCTATTCAGATTTGTGACATTTTTTCTCATCAATTTTTGAAAGACGGACCGTGATTTAATATCTAGTTGATTTCTGCAAAACTTTTTAAATTGTGTTAGTCGATTTCCTGGACACTGCTAAAGTAAGTTCCTTAGAAGTATGCAAGTCTTTAATTTTTTATAATCAGAATTCTGAAATGTTAGAAATTACTATAATTAGCTTCTGCTTCGTTTTGGGATGAAACATCTACAGAATATTCGTGAGAGATTTCGTCTACCTTTTAGCAAAGACGAATAAAATCTGAGATACGAAGCATTATTTTGCGATTTAATACGCTGATATGGATGACAAGTAGAGAATTAATAAAAAATTAATATATGTAAATTTATTGATTCCTTTACTTAGAAATTTCATTTTTATTTTATCTTCGTCTACATTTTTCCATTTTTTTTTTCAGTTTCGTTTTCCGGATGAATACCCTTTTTCCTCACCTGAAGTTATTTTCATTGGTGATAATATTCCTGTTCATCCGCATGTATACTCGAATGGTCACATATGTTTGTCGATCTTAAGCGATGATTGGACTCCTGCACTTTCTGTGCAGGCCATTTGTCTCTCTGTACTATCCATGCTTTCTTCATGCAAAGAGAAAAAACGACCACCGGACAATGCTGTCTATGTGCGTACTTGTAGTAAAAGCCCAAATAATACTCGGTGGTGGTTTCACGGTAAAGTTTTAATTATAATCATTTTACCATTATTGTTTAGCAAATACTTTCTTTCTCACTTTTTTTTTTCGCTTTAATAATTGGTTTTTTATTATCGAAAAGTTTTATTTTAGTAAATCCAAAGAGTAACGCAAGAGTTACACAAGAGTTTTTTATAAAGAGTTATGAATGTATACATCTTGCTTTTTTTTTCGCTTTCTAAAAACGGCGATTGTTTTTATTAAGTCCTTTATATAATAAATAAGAAAAATCTGGACTTCAAAATAATCACTGAATGCAATAAAATGAAGTTTGCAAAATGTTTTGAACTATCTTCTGAAAAACTTCATTTTATCATATTCAGTGATTATTTTGAGGCGATGATCATCGAACCTATAACATATGACATTTTCTTTCTGATTTATTTGAAATTTCTGAGAATAAGTACAAAATCTGCATTAATATTTGTCGCCATCTCTGCATGTGATAGATTTTTATAAAATTTTTTTCATACATTTGTTTATTTTTTTTCACATTTCAGATGATACAGTGTGACAAATATTTATCAGAATTCGAAAGTGAGAGCTGATTTCATCCTGAACATTTCTGTGAAATGCGACAATTTTTTTTCATGTTTTCAATATTTTCAATTACATTTCTTTAAGCTTTAGAATATTAATAATTTCGAATATGCAAATTCTTAAAACTTGTTCGACCATTCCATAAAGACATTTGTCATGCACAAGAAATTTCTTATATCTTAAAATTTTCGATGTTGCAAAGCTTCACTTGAAGGAAATGTTAATTTCCTAATCTAATCGGTGTATAGAAAATTAATTTGCATATGTAGTAGTTCTGGACAGAATATAAATTAATTATGGAATATTTTTAATTTTGATTGATTTTTTACTTTGTTTTCGTTTATGTTTTTTAAAAGAACTGTCGAGAAACTCATGTAGTAATATTGAACTGATTTCTGTTTTTCATTCTGAATATCAGAAAAGAACACTTTAAGGGATTTTTTTCAGATGATCATTTATATAGGCATAGCATAAAAACAGTCATTCTGAATGATGGAATGATGGAATTTGTATCACTAAAATAGTGAGGAAAATATTGTGAAAAAGAAATTAGCTAAAATCTTTGTTATCTTCCAGAGACATACGTAATTAGAAATGAACTGTGGTTTTTAAATCCTCAGATCCAGTTTTCGTATAAAGCTTCAAAAACCTCCTCACAATTCTTTTGCTTTAATGATTGGCTTTTTTTTTTTTTTTTTTTTTTAATCGAGAAGTCTTATTTTGAGAAATTCGAAAAACAATGCAGTTTTTATAGGAATGTACATATCTTTTTGTCTTTTTCATTTTTAAGCGCGGTGATTGTTACTGTTAAGTCCACGAAAATCCAAGCATTTTTTGCATTAATTTTTAAAAATTTTTCCTTTTACTGTATTCAGTGATTTTTAGTTCGGTCATATTTCAATAACATAAACATTTTATTGGAAACTAGAAACCCAATCGATCTTGTTGGTTTAGTTCAGTTCTCTTAGGAAAAGTTCTTTTGAAACTGAACCAAGATCGATTAAGCTTTTAGTTTCCAATAAAATATATCTGGTGTTATTGAAATAGAACTGCTCCAAAGTAATCATTGAATACGATAAAATGAAACATTTCGGTTCAGATTTAAATTCTAAATTGTGATAGCGTTTGCTAAAAAATAACGATATTTCGGAAGTAGATGTGCACATTGTCGCATTCATCATTACTTATCTTGTATTTATCTTTGTACATTAATTTTTCATCATTTTCAGATGACTTATACTTTCTGTCTGTACTTACTAGAATCAAAAAGTGCTTTCTCGTGTTATATGGGAGATTTGTGTTAAACAGTGATCTTAAGTACTTCTTAGAGACAAAAGTTTTAACCGCGAAATTGCAATTAAGGTTTGTGTAATAGAGCTTGAATTAGTTTATTTAAAATGTAACTTGAATTTTAATGGTAATGATTATTTAATGTAATTTTCCCATTCTGTTTTTCCATTGCTGTCATTATTATATTCAATATTGAACTATTCTATGTAATAGGAATTTATAATACAATAAAATTTCCGCTCGTCGTTTTTCCATTTTCGGAATCTTTTATTCATTGCTCGTTGATGATGTGCATTAAATTGAGGAATATTTGAGCAGCTATTGTTTAATTGGTTGTTTTTGTTACGTGATTGGTCAGAATTCGAATAAGTATGAAAGAAGGAAAGAATCCTTATGAAGACGCTGATAAGAACTGTTTGATAGAGATTGATAGGTTAAATGTGATTTTTTTTGGACGATTGTGGGATTTCATAAAATTCTGAATTTGTCTTTTGACCCAATGGATTTAATTCTACTATCTGGACGTATCAACAGACTATTGTTTAAGCGTTGTAAGAATGGTAACAATATCAATATCGCTGGAGGAGATTTAACATGGAATTCGTTGAACTTTGTGGAACTTTAATATGGTAAACTATCTATAGGCATTGTTTGAAAACTGGCCCATATATATTGTATAGGAGAATCACGCCTCATTTTTAATTATTAGAGGGAATTTTAGTACTTTTAGTTTTTCAATGCTCTGTCATTTATTGAACTTCTTTATCTTCCAATCAAAGAAGTTTTTGGAATCAAATGGGAATATGCGGCGAGTACGGGCAATCATTAAGAAAAAATCATTTTCAGATAAGCTCAGTATCTACGTATTTTGTATTTGTAAAATCGTTAATCATTCAAAAGACACTGCTTTCTTATAGCATCTGATTTTAGACTTTTCGGACTCCATATTCTTTCACATCTCTGGATGAAACTCTAAGCTGAATTGTAAACCTTTACTTTTGCTGTATTGCTGAAATGGGGAATCAATGATACAGAAGTGATTAAATATATTCTGGTCATCTTGATGATATCTTTCCATATTCTATATTTTGCCTTTGCCATATGGATAAAAAAATTCAATATGTATAAGAGCTTTTTTCTTTCAGTAACAGTAATCGTCGAAGTACATTTGAATATTTTTATATTTTTTCGATCAATAGCAAATTGACAGGTCATAATTGTAGTTTTCATGCTTTCATTTTATTTAAAAATGGCAACTATCACAGAAAACAAACATATGCATTACTTAGATGATATGTTCGGGAAGAATCGCCATTCTATTCATCGAATTCATCAAGCCTTCAACGATAGCCTCAGTGTTACAATTGTATTTTCAACTTGAAAAAGATCACCTCATAGAACGACTGTCAAAGCCATTGATTCCAAAAGGATTCCGAAAGATCATCCTTTCCTATTTATGTTTCTCTACATATTTCAAATCCAGGTGATTCAACTTGTACAGCATCGAACAACTTGACCGATGAAAATTTGAATCAGAAAAATGATCGTCTGATATATTATTATAATATAGTTTATAAAGTATTTATCAGAAAAAATTAGCCGAAGTATTTGCCATTCAACGTAGTTTTCTATCATTTTCTTTGCCAATCTTTGTTAACATTATTTTTATTGTGATTCTGTTTGCTAGACATTGATCCCTTCATCATAAATTCACTTATCCTTTCCTCATTTAGTAATTATGTCATTATTTTGGAAGTGCTTATATAAAACTGACATAATAATTCGAATTTCACTACTAATTAGTTGATTATTTGCTTTTTTCGATCGTTTCAGTCATCTGAAACATATATTTGTGATATCAGTCATTCCTAATTCTCTTCACTGCAGTAAAATGGTTTTTTGCTAATTTGTTGAACGAATGTGCTCACAAAATAGTTCTGCATGTCAACGAATTTTTTGCAATCACTGACATCAAGGCTATTCTGTGATCACAGCATCTCCGATGGAACCTGTGTGGGAAGATGCATCTATGGAATTTGTCAAGTTTTCCCTTCTGTAATTGCATTTATTATTAAATATGATGGCTGCTGAACTATCCACATGCATGCATGCACTATCGACATGCTTGCACGCATGTTAGGTTTGTCATTCTCCGCCTTTTTGGGAGAGTTTTTTATTTGTCCTACAAATTCGTTCCTTTTTGATCTTGTCGAGAATGTCGACATTTCGTTCGTTGTCATCGATAATTGGAGGCGCTTATGCACATTTTTCAATTGATTGTTCTGTTAACATTTTTAGTTATGCTTTTTTCTAGAATTTTCGAGTAGATATTGCGATTAATCTAAGGATTATTAGTGCCAAATTCATTTTGGGTTTATTTTTTTTACAGAGTTCATTGACTCTTTTGCCAAGAATTTTTTCTCATCAAGCCTATTGAATTGCCTATTGTAATTAATTTTTAAAATTGAACAGTTTAAATTTTTTGATTGAATTAAGAGGGATTATTAAATTGTCGTCATTAATTCCATTGATCATCAAGTTGCTCACTCTTATTTGGACATTTTAAATTTGTTCCTGTTTATTCATTGCAATCTGCATTAAGAATATGAATGTCGAAATATATATAAGAGTCAATCTGTCTTTAAACAATCAATGAGAACCATTTTGTAATATTTTAAATGAATTTATTAGTTCTAGATAAAAAAGTCAAAATTCAAAATTTACATAGATCCTTGTCTGTGCAATATTATTCTCTTCTTCAGTTTAACTCAACAACTTCTATCTAGTATCCATTCGATTTTCTCATTTTACCAATTTTTATTTTGTCTTTTTTGTTTGAGCTTCTCTTTTCAATTTTCGAGCTAAATGATAATTAAGGTATGCATTTTTTACGAGTTTCAAATTTTAAATGGTTCAAAGTTTGGATTCACTCATAATTAATGAATCAATATTCTAACAAGTTAGTTCATCTTTTAATTCTTTCGGAAAATCATTATGATACGACGAGGAAAAGCAATAGAATACCATTAAGAGGAGGGTTTTTTGAGAATGGTTTGTTCCATTAATTTGTAACGACAGCAGTATAGATTTTAAAGCTTCAGCTATCATGTCATCGCACACTATCAACTAATTAACTTACTTGTCTCTGTTGCCAGGACACAGTCATTCAGTGTGAGAAAATACATCAATCCCAGATGTACGAAGCCATTATTTGAAGAATACAAACTAGCTCTTTCTGTTCTTAAGTTCGGAGTTCTTACCGATGCGACACAGCAACAATTCAAGTTCGAAGTTTTATACCGATGCCGCAATAGCAACTGTTTGAAATTCAGAGCGACACAACAGTAGTGACAATCGGATAGTTCAGTTGAGCAGTATTTTATCCTATGAGCGACAAAGGAAACAAGAACTCAGTGATCAATTAAGATATTCTCTATTAATCGCTTCGAACATAAACAATATTAGAGTCTCATTGATGGATAGAAGCGAAACTTCCAATATTTCTTTTTGTGACGCTGATGATACGAATCAGAAGTCCGATGACATAAATCAGAAATTTGAAGAACTGCTGGAATTGCATATTAATGAAGATTTGAGCACGTGATCCATTACGGCACTTTTATATTTGGAAAACGGACCTATGAAAATTATTTTGAAAAGTATTTATTTTTTCTAATTGTTATCTTCTTTCAGTCCTTCATAGATCTATATCAGATTAGTCATGACCGAAAATTAAATTTAAGGCCTGCTATAAACATATTGCATGAGGACTGAGAGTATCTTCGTTGATATTATATTAATGGTAGATTAGAAATTGTGAGCTAAAAAAATGTTGGTATCTAAAAGACTCTTTGAGCAGCAAGAAATAATTGATCGATGACGATCGATGACGCTATCTTGATCAAATCGATCGATGACTCTATTTGAATCAAAACATGCTCCGTAAACGCGAATTCGATCTCATCTTCGAATACTTGTGACAACAACCTATCAACGATGATAAGTAACATTAATGCAATATGACAATTGCTAATGAAGAGAATTGCTCGTCAAAATATATTTGATTAATGTAACTTCCATACTCTTCAGAAGTTTGCAAAAACTAAAATTTCGCGATAAAAGCAAAATCCGTCTGATCTTGAAGTTTGTCACATCTAGACTTTACATCGAATGAATTTTATTTCAAAGTTAATTGTATTTGATGTTTACAGAAATTTGATAACACAGATACAAGAAAATCTGTTTTCGACAGTGAAATTTAGATTTTTGCAGAAAGTACTACTCAATACATGCAAATAGTACTTGAAAAATAAATTAAATATTTTCAAAAACCTGTCTCAACATGATGGATTACAATAAACTGTATTGTCTGGATCCAATTATTGCTTATAAAAGTAAATAATTCATCTTTCAATGTGATTACAATACAATGTATTTGAAGTGATCTAGAAGATGAATTTATTTAGGCAAAAATAAATTCATAGGCATAAATGTTTTAAGCAGAAATTCTTATGGATTTCACGTCTCAGTATTTATACATCTAAGTTTCCAGTGATCATCCAGATACTTTGATTGAAATCACTCGATTATCCACGCTAAATAGATTAATTTTCTAACCACATTTTAAAATAGAATAGTACAAACTCCATATTTTGTCAAAAGTTCTTGGAATCTTCACCATTTATCATCAATTTTATAAAAACAGAAATTTATTCTCGAAAATTATACTCTGGAATAAGCAAAGTGAGCAAAGATTTGTATGATTTAAGCTTTCATGGAAATTGTCTACTTAAGAAATTGAACAAATGGATATAAGAATGAAATGGCCAAACTTGAATGCAATTCAAGATGGATTCAATTTTTTTGAACACAAAAATATTTTAACATCCTCTTTTTAAAAATGTATATTTTTGGAGATTTCAATCTGGTTTTGTTTATGATGTCTAGGCCAATTAATAATTAGACACAATCTTCTAGCATTTCAAATAGTGCAAAATTACTCAATTGACTGACATCATGACAGTTTAAAACTATGAATTGTCCAAAATCTTCACATATCTCCAAGTTTGATATTTTAACTAATGAATTTCGGAACAAAACAGAATTCATCAAGGAAATCTCTTAACTATGAAAAGCAACTATTTGTAGAGACAGTGATGGTGATATTAGTGGTTAGCAAATTTATCGTTCAAATATTTCACTTTTTGATTTAGAAATTATTTTTGAAACTCTTTCAAATTAGTGGTATTTAATTATTAGCACTTCCATATAAGACTTATGCTGACTTTTTTTTTTCGTGTTTAATGATAACTTCGTGAGTATAAAAATTATTCTCATCATTCTACCTGCCTATTCGGATAAATCTTTGTACTAGGATTTTAAAGGTCAACATTTGTTTTTTAATTTTTTGGACTGAGGTTGTCATAAGCGTATACTATAAAATGAACAAAGTTTTAATTTTCTTCATGTTAGATTCCTTCTTCATTTGCTTGCTTTTAAAATGACTAATGAGATTTAAGATTGTAAATGTTGTAGAAATTAGAAGTAAATAAGATGCAAAAGTAGTAAAGTAACACTTGGAAATTCGCATAAATGAGGAATACTCAAAATGTTTCATTACTCTTCTCAAAGTAAAAAGTGTCGCTTTTAGCTGAAGTGATAGGAACTATTCAACGTGAATTTGTAAAGTAGAGAAACGTACGTGTAAATTCGTTTCGATCAGTGCAAATAGTGTTTGTCTCACACATCGAGAATAACGAAAATATTATAGACTGCAATTCTCAGAAGTCTTTTGTCATTCTTTTTATATTCTCGCCATATTCTCGGTTATTTCTGAATTCATCCTAAAAAGAAAGTGGAATTCCTTCGGATGAATTGGAATCATTAATTCCTGTTACCTAGAGTTATGACATGGATCCAAACTGTGAAACCAAAATAATACTGATAATAATTCTTCGCGTTTGTTAGGCTTTCATCGATGTTTTTCAACGAGATATCTTTTTATTGATTTTTGACAACTTTTTCATTCTCTGCAGCAATTCGTCATCTACAAAGATCACCGCTAATAGTATTCATCAGTTAAACAGCACATTTTATAGTGATGGAGTTAATTCAGGATGAAAATTCGTTTATTTTTGACTTTGAGACATCGTATTTTGATATCTATCTTACTTTAGTATTCCCGTATCCAAATTATACTTTTTATTCAACGAAAAAGCAGTCGGAATAGGGCTTCTTTAATTCAGATAAATCTTCATCAAAGCAAAAATATTCGTCTTATACACTTTTTCAAATATGTAGAAATTTCTGCATATTAACCAATTTTCTTGAAAAATTTGTTGATAATTTAAATCTTAAATACTCATTTCTAATTATTTCGCTGAATATATCTACATTAAATTCATAAAGCAGTAAGATAAGTAATATTAATTAAATGATTTATGAATGAATTAGTTAGGATCTCGCAGTCAGTACAGATCAAATTCACAGTAGACAAATGCCTGCAGTTTATTATGAAATAGTTTGTACTCTGTGATTTTAACCTTTAATTTTGGTCCTTTAAACTTAATTTAACCTTTAATTGCTTGTTTTTCCGGAATCCAACCAACCAAAACCAGCAACTCAATCTTTGCTTTATTATTACTTATTACATAAAAAATATCATTGTTCTTAATAAAAAGTGTTATTAACAAATTAGCAATCATTACTTTCCTTTTATCGTATTTTTACTGCTATTTGTGAGAGGAGAATAACCACGTTTTCGGCAATTCTTGCTAATTTTCGTTTTAACTGAAGAGATTTTGAAAAAACTCGGATTTTCCATTATCTAAAATATTTCTTTTATTGAAACTTAATATATATTTTCCTACGTCCAATTGAAGCTCATCGTTTCTGGAAATATCGAGAATGATTTGTTTAGTAAGTTGAGAAACAGTTACCTCGCTCCAACATTCGAGTTGGATTCTATCAAGGCTGATGTTATGTAAAATTTAAACTTTCAAATTATGAGTTGAATCAACAACCTATGATTTATATAGCATATCTTCCAACAATGCTGTCATCTAATGAAGTTATTTTATGATGCCAGATTCAAATCGATTTCCTCGTCTATCACTAAATGATTGAAATCGTAGATCACCGGGATCGTCTGATCTTAATCGATCTTGCTTTGAAATAATTAACAATGTCCGCCTGGGACCTTCAATTTGCATGAAGATTTCGGAAATTTGATTTTCTGGTCATTACCGACATAAATTAAAATCAATAACAGATCTGTTTAATATTTCATTTAAATTTTGCAAACAGTCTATTAGAAAGTCGAAGTCATCCAGTAGATGAACTGGAATAATGCATAACTCACTTCATTATGGCCTTCGATTCCCTGGCAAAGGTATAAACATCACTATTAATGCGGTATTTATAAGAGTGTTGAACATGCATGTTGATGATAGTTAACACCCCTGGCATGCATGCATGCTTTATAGCTTACATAGCCATTTTAAGAGCTGCTATTTGCTACTCATAATTGCATTATTTATGATGCGATGCGTGAAAGGAATTTGAAGAACTTGAAAAACAATCATTTCTGGTTCTTAAAAATATGTTTATTAACATTCCCCTTTTTCTCTCTTTTCTTTTTTAAGATAAATGAGCATTGCTGGGTATGCTTTCTCAAAAATTTCTGTCACAGTAACCACTGAAAAATCGATTTATAAAAAATTTATGTGACTTAAATCGTTGTTTTGATCGTTCCGACGATTTAATCAATTCGATTCATATAAAAGGCCCAATCAAGAAATAATAGATGAGTCTGTGCAAGCAAGAAATGAACGTTTTTCTGATCATTTCAAACTGAGAGTTCACCTCACCACTTGTTTCAGTCATCTCACCACTTTCGATTCTTGAAATTCAGACTTTATTCTTAAATCGTAATTTTTTTTTTTGTTTTATCAAATTTGCATTGTTTAGGAATAAATATATTTGAAAGATTTGAAAAGTTTTAGTTTTAGCTTACTCTATTCGCTGGAGTGTATTTCGACAATGCAAAAGAATTTCATTTAACACTAAAAGTAAATAATAAACAAGTCAAGAATTTGATTTATATATTATTATTTGGCTTAATAAATTTCACATAACAACATCATGAGAACTATATTAGTAATATCAGAGAATGGCTAAATTTGTAAATAATTATGAAATTCATCAATATACTTTAGAGTTATTCGAATTTTTCAAAAATTTCAATCATTGCAAAATATTTAATAGCATCTATCGTGGTTGCGTGTATTAGCTCCATATCAACATATTGATTGCTTATAAAACAAAATTTTGAATTCAAAACCAATTTTTTAAAAAAGTTTGTAATTTTTTTAAAACCAAAGCAGCAGTATAACATTTATTTGATTTTCATATTTTTGAGCAATTTAAGTAATTGAAATAGAACGTATTAAGATGAAAAGAATGATTCATTGATTCTGGCAGAAAGGTGATCTTTAAGGCATTGCCCGGAAATATCAATGAAATTATGCTTCCGTTATATAAAAGTCTATCAGTCGTAAACATGTAATAGCAGAAATATAAGTACGCTATAATTTTATTTCTTGTGATTGAAACGTCATCAACTTCAGATAGAATCTTCGGGAATTCTCGAAAATATAAAAATTAACTTATAATATTTGTGATACAACTTGTTTTAGTAAAAATGATTGAAGGATAATTCTTTCGAAATTAGATTTCTTGTACGAAGTTGAAGAAGTTACATAAAATTATTTGATTGAAAACAAAAGGAAAGAATTGAAAAATAAAAGGAAACACTGCAATCAAATATTTTTCTCTTATAATAAATGTAGGATTATTTATCAAACCACCCATACTGGAATAAATTGCCCCTAATTCATAGCACCATTATCATAAGCATTCCCTATAAGATGATAACACAATAATGTTTGTTCTACAAAAAACATTTTTATTATTGTTATTGAAGTAATTTATGAACAGCAGATAAATTTCTTTTCTAACCTTAAGCTAGGCTTCATTCTCGATACCTATTATATTGTTTCGGGTTATTGGGCTGGACTAGGAGGTTCTGTTTTGTATGTTGATTCGTTTTGGGTTGTCTAGGCCTGGTAGTTATTAATTTTTTGGTAGTGGACAGGTTTATAATTCTGTTCTTACTATACATGCTGTTTTGATGACTTATTTTTTTTAGTTATGCCTATTTTGATTGATGGTTTTGGTAACTGGATGATACCTTTGATGTTAGGGGCTCCGAAATGGCTTTTCCTCGCTTTTCTTTCAATCACTTTTCTTTTCTTCACTTTCTCTTCTTACAAAAGCTTTTTTTTTTTTTTTCAATCATTAGTAAAGTTCGGATGTTTGAATCGTTAATGATATAATCTATCTTGCAGATATTTTACTTGCTACTAAGCTATGCAGATTTAAATCTTTCTCCTACTCTACTCAGAAGGATAAGTATAAGTAAGTGAATGCATTTGGGAGTTTAATGAAATTTCTGTTTTAATTTCTATGATATGAAATTATCAATTTATGTAATTTTCTTATAATTATCGAATATCTGTGAAAAAAAAAAAGACATTTTAAATTTCTTTGAAATAGCAAAAATTATAAACCTTATCGATCAATAGGAAGAGAAGGATGAGCAGTTGTTCTTCAAGTTTCTTGCCAATGTTTTTTAAAACATATCGCTTTACTTTCTTTTTTATTTTTCTATTTCTTCTAAATTTTGTTTCAGGAATTAATATTCATAGATATTCGTATATGCAACATATTCGTAAATTTTGCGCCATAAATAATCTATGAATTCGTAAATTTAACGTTGAATTCAAAAAAATTTTTCAAAGCAGTGGAGTGGATGGAGAAATTGCTATGCTCAAGCATATTTGGCTCAAAACTAAACTGTCCTCCATACCAAACGACAGTGATCCATTATCATTAATTATTGGATTCCACAAATATTCATCATTATTGGATCTTAATGGATAAAGGACTAATCGAAAATTTTTCCCATCTTTTAGCAGTGATTTGCAACTTTTATATGGAATTTAAAAATTTCATGAGAGAAGTGAAAGCTTTTTGAAATGTATTACTGGACAAGATGAATTAATAACTTGGCCAAAAATAATTGATACCATTTTTGTTTTTCCCATTTGAAGCTAATTTTTGTATTTTCGAATTTTTATTTGTTTTAGTTTAGATTGATTTATTCGCTTCTTAATAAATTATACTTCAATCAATACTGCTGAGGAACTATAGTAAGAAATAGTAAGTTTCATTTCTGAACTAGACTGGATAAATTTTTGTATTGCCAATTAAATTCATAAGAAATTTTCGATGCGAAATAAGTTACAACAATGTTTTTTCCTTTAATCCATTTGTTGAGAATGGTACTTTAAGGAAGGAAAAAGAAATGGTATAGATCAAGAATCAGAAGTTTTGTGTAAAAGCTTCGAATCTGATTTTGCTGATAACAATTTTGACTAATCCCAAATCATCTTGCGTCATTTTCATGATATTTTCGGGCTAGCTATAAAAATAAAGAAATCATTTTAGTATTAAGACGGTCTAAATGACCATTTCGTCTCGCTGATCTTTGGTCAGGTTAAATTTCGCACTATTTCAATGCTTTTTAAAGATGTTGACGTATGTTGAAAATGTTTGAAATAGCGGATATGTGACGCTTGTGATATCGATTCTTCTGGCTAGATAGAACCTTCTTGGTAGATGGATGGATGCTGTTTCCTTGCAGTTCTTTTCTTCACTTCTTCCTTCTCCTTTCTCTGCAGGATTGATGCTAGAGATTTTAATTTCAAGCTTGAATCTTTTCCCTCATCATTTATTTACTCATTTCACTCCTCAGATGTTGTTTTTGAAGTTCGGCAATTTTCTACTAGTTTCTTTGAGAAGCAGTCTTTTCCCCTAGAATTTCTAGCACTAAACTTATTTTAATAAAATTTAGCGTAAAAACATGATGAAAAACTTGGAAGAATTAGAATATGATTTTTCTGAGGAATTTCCAACATTTTTGGGAAGTTTTTCTGGAATTGAATGAATCCTTTTGTTTTCTTTATGTTTAAGTAATAACAAAATTTTCCTACCAATTAACAAACAGAAATTTTTTCTCTTTGAAATATTTGTTGTCTAATAGATAGAATTTCTGAAAGTTGATTATTATAATGTTATCGTCCCATTATTAGCGATCATTTTGCTGGATTAAACTAGAGATTTTTTTGGAATTCGTTATGTTTTCATGCCCTTGCATTACATGCGTGCAATGCAGCTGCATCATTAAAAGCAGTAAAAATGCACATTTCTGGTAAGTGCGACTAATTAAAGGGACATCTTTTGTGATCTAGTGGGATTTGAGCTTCCAAATGATATTTAATGTTTTTTCCTTCACAGCGATTATTATTTCAATCTTCTTTTTATAGGATATGTCTCTTCCTATTAACAATTCATATGGCTGATGTTTGCGGGCCAAGCGCTTGCTTTTTTCGCTTGCATATTAATCTGTCGCCTGTCTTCTTGGCTTTCATTCCAGCAAGATATGAGTTGAATTGAAGTTTGCAATAATTGATTTACTTCCAAAATTCCTTCGATCTCATCTCAACAAGCTGCTCTATCCATCATTCTTCAACAACTTATCATTCGATATGCTTTCTTGTTTGCTTGCCTGCTTCCTGTGCTTGCCATCCATCGCAATAGCACGAAACTGCAGGGAAAATAGGAAAGATACCTATTATTATTATTTGTTGTTGTTGTTAATGGTTTTGTTACCACTATTTTCGATTTGAAAATAATTGAGAGATCGATAAATGGCAGTGTAGCTGAATTTTTTGCTGACAGATGGAGTTTATTAACAGTGATTGTTGTAATACCAGTCATCTGATACTTCCTGCTGTTATCGGATGGATATATGGATAGATGGATAGATGGACAGATGGATCTACGACAATCGTTAGAAGGTGCAACAGAAGGAAAGAGTGAGAAGACATACACTGAAATTATGATTTACTCCACAATTACATTTTAATGATGAAATTTTTTTTAATTCAAAGGATGCATTGATGCCTTTTGGGGTCCATCTCGCACAGAATAATAATTACGAATCTATTCTCTAAAATTTAATTTGTGAATCATTTCTATTTTTTGATTCAGTTTTTTCCTAGAATGATATGGGTACAAGAATCATAAATAACGACTGAGAAGAATAATGATGAAATAAACAGCGATTACTTTGAATGAACGATAGTAATAAATGGTGATAAAGATAATGTAATGATAACGATAACCTTCAACATGACATGACAGTTGCTCCACAATTTTTTGATGTTTGTGAGAAATAGTAATGAATTTTGATTCTGACGAACGATTCATTACCTATCTTTTCCTTTGCTTCTTAGTTCACAACAAATTTAAAATGAATACAACCTTCGCTTCGGGAGATTTCTGCAGAACCGAAGACCCCTCTATTTTCTTTCCGCCTTTCTTTTATTGCTTCTGTCATATTTATCTAACAAAAAACTGATTATTTTGGACATTAGGTTGACTGGGTGATAGTCATTCAAGTCCGAAAAGATTAAATTGATTTGATGACGATCATTAAGTTCGAAGAGATTAAAATATCCATTCACTGTTCAACGATTACTTTAGTTAATTATACCATCATCTGGGCCAGCATAGAACTCATTATTCCTGAAGTTTCTCTATCTTTTCCTTCTAATCTTGTATATATTTATATCCACAGCAAAGCATTATTATTAATATTATGAGCTAAACAATAAGTATCTTTATGAAACATAAATCACTGAATGATTGATCGGTAAAAGGTAGTGAATGTGAAATGAAAGGTATCATCATCAGAGCTGGCCTGAAATTAATGAAAACTATGGTACTCGTTAATCTATAGGTTATAGGAAAGTTAAATAATTCATTCATAGTGGAAAAATTGAAAGTTTTATTTATTAAAGACCTATGAAAAATTAAGGAGCAAAGTATTAATTTATAGCTTTCGACATTTTTCCCTTTGTAGACTGAACCTGCTTTGAATTCGAGACGCAAAGGTAGCTGTTAGAGTAAAACTAACATGGCTAACTTCAACTTTTGAAATTGTGATTTATCAGCTTTGAATCTGAATAAGTCATTGTATGATGAGATGACAAAATATTTTATTTACTTAATCGATCTGTTAATATGTATTTTGTTTTTTAGATTTTACTGCACAAATATTATTTAATTCTTCCACAAATTTACTTATCATACAAATAGGGTAGTAAAATATTTCCCCAAATGATTGCTATGTAATTTATGAACTACTGGAAGAATAAACATTGGCTCTGATTCCTCCATTTGCCATTCTGTTTTTGTCAAATGGGCGTTTGTTTTTCTTCCAGTAATATCAGTAGAATTGTTCATCACTGCTCATTTATAGACAAATAGGTTTGCCTTTTTCCGCTTGATTTGATTCTAGCAGTAATTTAATAGCAAAAATAATTTTTGGATCTCTAATTAATAAAGTAATTCTTTTGGCAGTGAGAAATAAGTAAAATTTAGTAATTTAAATAATTTAAGTAATTTGAACTGAAGTAATTTTTAATAGACATAATTTATTTCAATTACAGTTCTCTCTTTTTTTCCCGTCCCATGCGATAAGTTTTCTTCTTGAAAATGTGACGAATGATTCATAGTTCCGCTTAACATTAAAAACATACGTTTTCGCGAATGAGAAGCCAACATTAAATATTTGTACTGTGGAACTTTTTTTGAAAAGTAAATATTCATATGAAACATTTAGATTGAGACATCAATTCATGCAAGGAAATCACTTTGTCCATGATTTATTCGAGTAATATACGAAGTACAGTCTATGGATTCTTCTATGGATTTTATGGATTCTTATACATATTCTATGGATTCTTATATATACGATATGTGAATTCTTATACAATATATTCCCTCTCCTGAAGTTATCCAAATAGTAATCAGGCAAATTCAAAAATATTTAGACTACCGAAGAGTCGTCCATTCCCATCGTGTAAATAAAATTTCGATTCTATAAATCGTAAAATTTGAAATACTGCCGTGTTAGTAGATGTTAGTGTCAATATTTGGAAAATGAGCATATCTTTTACAGGTAAGTTGTGCTACCAAACATATAATGCTGTTTTTATGGACTGGCAGGTTAATTTAGAAATATACACGAATGTCAATTACACAGACAAGTTCGACAGATAGACATGTTCCTTCCAGCTGCACTTCCCAAAATCAAAACCGCAAATTTGGGGGAGCAAAAGCGATCACTGTGATCTGATTATCCGTAAAGCTGTCAATGTAATCGGCCATTTCGGTTGTGTAGCGGTCGTTCGTTCGTTCGTTTAGATAGCAACTGGCAGACATATTATACTCCCACATACACACATACACATACACACATACACACACACCTACATACTATAACTTTTATTCTCTGCACAGCTGTAGTACCCTTGGAATAAGGATAAAAGCTACACATACGTAGAAGCACATCCTGTCTTTGAGGATGAAGGAAAGATGGATGAATGAATGGTGGATCTGATCGGCTCCTAGACTGGAATTGGTCGATTCCTAGACTGGAATCGATCGGTTCCTAGACTAGACTCTAAAGCTCTCAACTTTCCCATAAGCTATTCGTCGTCTATTTTTGAATTCCTTTGTGCTCATGTGTAGTCGCGCTCCTCCTCGGGAAAATAATTGCGTTTCCAATGGAGGTCTTTTTATAGGCCTTAATTCAAAAGTCATCATCTATTTATTGATCTGCTATCGCGCTAATATTGAGAGCCAAACGTTCGGAGCCAAACGGTCTTTGGATATTCGGCATACGGCCAATCATCATTTATTGTCTTTGGCTTATTCTTGCTAATACTGCTAATTAAATTATTGCTTATATTATATACATATATATATATATATATATATATATATATAATGTATATATATGTTTGCTGAATATTGCTGATCGTTAGATATGTCAAATATGAAGGCTGATAGTGATGATAATAATGATAGCAACAAAGGATTATCAGAATCAACGTCACCATTATCTTCCTCGAATCCACAACATACTGTTAACATAATCCCACCACCAGCATCCAATGAAACGACGCACCATGCACCTCTCGCGGAACCTGAACAAGCCGAACATCATCAGAAACATCGTGAAAGTATTTGGGACACTTATATTGAAATGAGTGATGCCGGTGAACGGAAACGCAGAATGACACGTAATTTGGACAGCACTGATCAGACACAAAATCACGAACAAAATCTGGCTGATCTTGGTGAGATACTTTTTATTGAATGATAACACTTTCTGTAATAGTGTAGATGCAGTAAGACAAGTAGCAGTTTGACTACATAATGACGGAAAATGCCAAAAATTACAAAATGATCAAATTTTAATTCCATAAATGCTTAGATCATTCACTCATCTCCTGAAAGACATATTTCAGAAAAAACAGAAAAGTTTGATAAAATAAAATTTGAGGAAATTAGAATAAATAATATAACTAAGGACTTGCTGCCAGAGGAAAAGTGGGCGAAGTTTTAGCGAGCAATTTTGGTCCCAAGAATAAAGCGTTACTTTTCTCTCTCTCCTTCGATGTTATTCTTTTTTTATTTCCTTTGTTTGGCCTTGAGCTGGTTAACATATATTAATTCAAATGTGAGTGGACGATTAGGCAGACAGTACTGTTAGGTTGGATTTAATACGTGACAGTTGTTGACAACTTGTGCAAAGTTGCAGCACGAAATATAGTGCAAGTTCTAGAGATTTCAATCGAAAAATAATCTGAAAAGACATTGAAGCAAACTAAGAGAAAAATAAACTGCCGTTCCCGTCCTGACTTTATCATTGAAAAATTTGAATGGAAATCATAGAGATCTGACTGAGTGGAAGAGAAAAAATCTCTTCCAAGCCACTCTTTCTGAATGCAATTCTTTTGTCTCACTTTAGAATGTCCACAAAACGAGCATCAGTTTTTGTTATATTTATCGGAGTAATTATTTCGTGATGGCACAAAAAGATTTCATTACTTGGAATGAAGAAAACTGTTTGTTCAAATATCTCAAGGATAACTCCTCAAAAGTCACACTCTTTCCTCTAATAATATAAAAATTAGTTTTCTAAATGAGAGAAATGTTCCTTATACAACCACAAAATTAAAAAATATGTTGAAAATATTGAAAAAATATGAAAGAAGACCAAATCTAAAATATCTCTATCATTTTTTCCGTATGATCCTTTTATTTCATTGTTCAGGTGCCTATACTCGCTCTATTTTTTTGTCAGTTAATAAGATATTAATCACATTTATAATGATTAGATAAGTAAAATGACACTATATGCTAGTGGCCAGTGTCATAAGACCAAAATAAATATAAATTCGCCACAAATTTGTGCCAAAAATTTCAGGTCCTGGTGCTCGAGTGATGTTTCTGCTAAAAGAGCAAGATGAGTTACCAGCGTTATTCACGGAGATGGGCGAATTAAGCCGATCAGGAACGGTTGAAGAATGGCGTGAAACAGCAAGATGGGTGAAATTCGAAGAGGACGTAGAAGAAGGTGGCAATCGTTGGTCGAAGCCTCATGTGGCTACTTTGTCGCTTCATGCGCTTTTCCAGTTGCGCTCTTGTTTGTTGAACGGTGTTATCATTATGGATTCTAAAGCGAAAGAATTTTCAGAACTTGTTGGTTAGTCATACTTCTTTCCTTTGATTCAGATTCATCGTCATTAATTCTTCACATATAAAGGATTTTTCTCATTTTCGTAGTGAATTACACTTAGATTTTTGTTCATCATTGAAAAATATAAATCTGAATTTTATATATCATCAGTTTACTTATTATTCAGTATAAACATTGTTTGCAATTTTTAAGAAATGTTTTTATGAAGTGTACTTTTTTCCAGAAGAGATTTTGGAACATTTAGTGGCAGCGGGTCAGCTAGGAGAGATCGAAGTTGATGAAGTTCGTAATGTACTTTCAAAAAGGCATACTCATCAGTACGAACAGGTAATTAACTTTTTTTCTCTTCTATATTTATAAAAATGATAATAAAATCTTTATCCGGTCTGTGTCATTTCTCTATTAATCTTTTTCTCTATTCAGTATCACTAACATTAAATATTGTCAGTTTGAATTACGCAATAACTTTAAGGTCTACGTGAGCCACATCGATTACTCGTTTAATATTCTTTTCGCTTTCTTAAAGTTATTACTTGCATAATGATAATATCTTGTTTACCACTTAAATTTTTTAAAGTCAAGTTGAAATTTAAATTTTTGAAGTTTTAGTAATAAAATACTTCGAATTTAATGTTCTTTAGTCCGACTATTTTCATGAATTTTCTTGATTATTCAGCTAAACGCTTCTGATTCAAGTCTTTTATGGAAAAATAAAAACTATATGTTCATTATTATTAGGACTAATTTTGCATTATTTTCAAACAAAAATGAGGAATTTTGAAGTTGAAAATTAGAAGTCAGAATTACGATTCATATTTCCTTCCTGTTAAGGCACGTGGAATAGGAAATGGCAATGGTTCTTCGCAAAGCGGTTTTCTGAATGCAGTTCGCTCAATATCCGATATTGGTAAGACATTTTCACATGGACGGAATCTTGGGAAAATGCAGGAGGAAACGATAAATGAAAATACGGAAATATCATCAAAAACGCCAAATTTGAAATTGCCAGAAGTAATCTTTTTTTTTTTTTTTTTTAAATTTTGGCATAAATACATTTCATCATGAAAAATTTACCGGGTTTATTAATATTTTCAATTTTTACATAAATTTATCTTACATCTCATGCCGTAATTCGACTAAGACTGTTAGAAAAGTGCAGATAAAGGTATGTTTATCTGTAGTAAAATATTTCTTCTATCTAATTACTAGAAAGATCAAAGTCTTCAGATTTCCATAACTTATCATTTGAAATTCCTTTTTCGCACTTTTTTTCTATAAATTAACTGTCTTTGATCCTAATTTCTCTCTTTTTTTCCGGTTCTGATCCTAATATTGCAAAATTCATAGATAAATATCCAAAAATATATAATGCTTTCGTTTCTGTGAAACTTCATCATTTTTAATTATTTTGATATTATTGTCTTTGAATTCTTATTTAGATTTTAATGCTGAGCAATATTTATAACTTTTGCTAGGAATTGTTCTAGAGGATTGTTAGATTCTTTAATGTTTATCGCTCGTAAGACAGTAAGTTTGCATACAGTTGTCCCTATGGTCATTATATTATTAAGCAAAATATTAGGTTTTGGTTAATATAATGTGATGATCACGGAGTTTAAAACAAATATTCAACAAATTTGGGCTTTTTTAAAATTTCAAATTTGGACTTCTTTATATAACAGTATGGCTTTACTTATGTACTCAAGAAATATGAATGATTGCAGTATTTCTTCAAATTATTCGTTTTCACGTGAAAGCATGGCTTTTTTCAGCTAGAGTTAAGCATTCAAAATACCTAAAATTGACGTAAAGACCCGACATTAACTTTTCAATTAAGCAATTTTATGCACATTTTTTATTTGTTAATTCAGTATGAATTATTATTTTGTGGATTTGTGCAATAAAGCCGTAAGCCACAAAGTTCACATTCTTTTATTCGTGTTTTCATGGCAGCTTAGTGCTAATGTGAATAGTTGTATGTTTAAGTGAGATAACTAATTACATTTAGACATAAACGAAATTTGTTTCAAAAATATTTCATGTGTGTATATAAGTGAGATAGGAAGGGATACAAAACGATTGAACATATCATTTTTCAACAATTTCACAGCAGTTGATCAAATTATATTGGTCGTAAAAGATAGGATTTAGACGTTACTGAAATGATAAATTTACATGAAATGAAAATCCTCATTTTTTAAAAATTTGATTGTACAAGGAAAAATAGTTGCCAACAGAGATATCACAGGATCATTCTGATATTTTATCGTTTTAACTTTTAATTTGAAGGAAATATACTTGTCAGTTTTTTAAACTTCTGTTTTGACCAAAAAGCAGATTTTTCTTTGTTTTACCAAGTTATTATCAAATGGTTAAAATAAGAGAATTTAAGAAAGCTAAAAGATAGCACAAACTGTTATTATTTTATTATTGAAAAAAATTTTCTGGAATTTTTGAAATAAATAAATAGCGTATAATATTACTTTTCATACCATAAGAATGATTGAGGGCGCGGTGACGAAGAATTCAAGTATCAATGTATTTCCTAGTGAATTTGATCATATGCACAGATGGATTTCTTAACCATACCCTATTAATACTAGTATTTTATAAGCTGATTAGTACCAACAAAGTTTTGAAGTGAAAAGTGATGGAGAAGAAAGTGATGTTTGTTTGGTATGAGCTTGCGATTTCTATTCATGTAATTTAAATTTCTCTTTATTCATTCCATATCCAAAATTCGAATTAGATGCATTTAAATATCATATATGCCCTCTGCTGAGTAGTTTCTGAAATTCATTTAGAAATGGAGGAAACGAAGGCTTATCGCCAGAAATGAAGAACAGGATATTCATAGTTTTTCATATCTTTCTGCTCTTTTTAGTCTACTTCTTAATCATATGAAATGAGCAAGAAATACGCTTATATCTGTTTTAATTAAATTAATGTTTTTGTTATTAAATTGATGTTATAAAAAATTAAGAGCAATACATCGTCAATAACATTTATGCTTACAAAAGTTATCATACGTAGTGAGCATACAAAATAAAACATTCCCACTTTTATTGCATGACGTGTAAACCTTTAGGCATAACGATTTGCTGAATGAATTACTTGAAATAATTAAGTAAGCAATACAAATTTATGCAGAAGGATCTTACTCGAAGTGACTGTGCTTCCAATCATTTGTTTAATTATTATCGTGAGAGACTTTACGGTTACGACTGGATCTATAGTACAAAAGATGGGTCGAAACATAGAAATTGATTTCACTATTCTTGCTAATTTTTACTCATTTACTATTAGCGTTTTAGGTCGGATCAACGCCAAAAGAGATGACACGTGAGGGATCACATGCTGATGTAAAAGGGAATCTTCATTTCATGAAAAAACTACCATCTGGAGCAGAAGCATGCAATGTACTAGTCGGTGAAGTGGACTTCCTAACTAGATATATCACTGCTTTTGTCCGATTGAAAAATGCCGCTACTCTTGGCGATCTCACTGAAGTAAGTTTTTCCATGGTCATAAAACATGGAAAAATGTGGAGAATTTTTCCACGGTTTCTTCTAAGTTATTTCCCGCTTTTCAAATTTTAAATTTTAGTATGTATGTGCATTTCTGTGTGTGCATTTCATGTGAATTATGCAGTTATTCAAAGCATTTATATCGTACTTTCTATTTATTCTTTTGCAACTGCACCTTTTTCTTCATTGATTCCAATACCATTCCAGTTTATTTCTTAATTTTTATTTCAGGTGCCGGTCCCCACGCGATTTTTTTTCTTCTTATTAGGTCCTACTGGCAATGTTACGCAATATCGAGAAATCGGACGCGCCATCGCTACGCTTATGTCTGATGAGGTTCAAAAAATTTTCTAGATTATTACAAATTTTGGTACAATTTCTACAGTTCAATTTAAATTACTATTAACAATTCTAATTATTGTTTGAGTATGAAAAAAAAAAAGTGTTGGATTGTAATTCAGTGAGTTGTCGTTAATCATTATGCTGCTAGGTTGAAAATTTATTACCTTTTCGCTAATTATTGCTTTTTTAGATATTCCATGACGTTGCGTATAAGGCTCGGAATAGCGATGATCTTTTGGATGGTGTTGATGAATTTTTGGATCAGGTCTGTTCCTCATTCATTGCATATGCTTTCTAAATCCTGAAACACTATTCTGAAACGCTATATGTTTTGATTTGGTTATCATTATGAGTGATACACTGTCACTTTTGTTTCAGTTGCTACAGGTTCATACAATTACCACTGTTTTAGGTTACAGTACTGCCACCTGGTGAATGGGATCCAAATATTAGAATAGAGCCACCAAATAAGGTACCATCACAGGACAAACGAAAACATGGTGATGAGTTATCGCTCATCAAAGTTCCTGCTCCGAAAAAAGTAAAGTATTGTTTTTGAAAACGGAAAACTTTTATCGATTTCGAAGCTTCTGGTCAATTTTCAGAAGAAAGTTAATTGAATGATTAACTGGTCGTGGAAATGGGAAATGATTGATTAGGAAATTCATTTTTGTAAGGATTAAAATAAAATAGAATATGTGGACGAAGAAAGAGAATAATTTAAAAAACAATTGTGTAAATTATACATTCAGATATTATAAAAAATATAATTACAGGAAATAGAGGAGGAAGATTCTCACACCAATGACCCGGCCCTAAAGCGAACGGGCCGTCTGTTTGGTGGTTTAATAATGGATATAAAACGCAAAGTTCCTTGGTACTTATCCGATTTTA
Organism: Onchocerca flexuosa; assembly: GCA_002249935.1. NCBI lineage: Eukaryota > Metazoa > Nematoda > Chromadorea > Rhabditida > Onchocercidae > Onchocerca > Onchocerca flexuosa. The sequence continues at coordinate 1,845,293 of KZ269977.1, read as the reverse complement.
CCGATTCATTGAATTTGCAATGTATTGCTACATTTTGTTTCATGTATTTTGCGTTACTTGCACCTATTGTTACCTTTGGAGGACTACTCGAAGAGGCAACACATCAAAGAATGGTATTTTGCTGGAATTTCAATTTTTTTTAATCCAAAATTCTTGTATCTACTAGTAAATCAAAAGATCTGTGGCAATCTCCGAAAGATATTATAATGCACATTGCTGAATTTATTAAGAAGTTACGATAGGATGACAGAGGATTCGTTAGTTCAATTTACAAAGTAAGTTGAGTGGATTAAGTTCTTTCAAAACTTCATATTAACAAATGTTAAAGGACAGCATAATTTTGTGTTTGTAAACTTTTTTTTAAGGCAGCAATGGAAAATTTATTTGGTGGTGCAATCTGCGGTGTTATCTATCATTTATTCAGTGGTCAACCTCTTACAATAATCGGTTCTACAGGACCAGTTCTAGTGTTTGAGACGATTGTGTTTGACTTATGTGCTACTTTGAATATTGACTACCTCTCATTTCGTTTCTGGATTCATGTTTGGACTGCCTTGATTTTATTCGTGATGGTGATTACAGACGCTAGCACTCTGGTGTGTTTTCTGTTTAAATTCATTGTTTTTCTTCATTCAGGTGCAATAAGGGACTCAGATTGGTTTTCCTAAAGAATGTAACATCTGAAATCAACACTAATATTTCAAGTGATTTTAGAATTTTTTCCAGGTGTCGTATATAACACGATTTACAGAAGAATCATTTGCAACTTTAATAGCTGTTATTTTCATCTACGAAGCAATAATGAAACTTGTCAAAATTAGAACGCAATTAGATGTAATCGAGTATAATAAGACGGTGCGATGTTTTCTATTCTTTTTTTTCAATATTTTATTTGGCGAAATGTTGAGTTTTTCATTTGTTGAGTTTTCTATATTAGACCTATTTAGACCTGACATATGTTAGACTTGACATTTCAGGATCCACATGCTGTATGTCGCTGTGTTGGGAAAGATGTTTCTATAGTGAAAGCTGTAAGTGTTATCGAGAAAAACAACTGGAAAGACATTATTCATAATAATACTTTTATCGACTATTCTCAGGTAAGTATTCTTCGGCAATCATCCTCTTTTTTCTTTTTTTTTTTTAACAAAATCTGATTATTCTAAGTCATTCTCTAACATGTTGTCCTGTGGTTCTGCAACGAATGTCTGACACTGAGGGAAAATTCTGATAATAATATAATTAATGCTTTTGGAGAATTGTTTCATTTTTTTATTGGATTTGATACCAATGTATAAAATTACGTTTTTATGGAAAAAAAATCTCCTTCGGTTCAGATTAAGATGATATATTGACACTTCAAATGTAAATTATTTCTTTGTTGAACTATTCCTTTAATATTACTCCGATGCAGATTGGTTTTGATCGATGCAGAAGTTTGTATGGCACATTGGAAGGAAATGGATGCTTCGTACTTTATGATAAATTTTTGATGTCACTGGTACTAATGTTGGGCACATTTGCATTAGCTATCATGTTTAAGGTATTTCCATTTCATGTTGTAAATTTCAAAAATTTTCATTTGCGAAAATCATGTAAATTTTTGCAAATTTTCAATTTTGTTCAAATCAGAAATAGTTTGAAACATATAAGGGACTTCTCTAAATATTAAATTTGAATGATTTCGAGGGACAAAAAAATTGATTACGCGACATATTTGATCATAGGCAAGATTTTCCAAAGCTTAGGATATTAAACTTATTTTAACTCTTGCCATAAGATATTTTTCAAGTTTGCATGAAAAATGACTGAACTGGTCAATTTGAATTTTCCTTATAGTTCTCTCAGATATTCTTTGTGTAATAGAATAAAATAATTGAAAACACAAGCATTTAGCAAATAATTTATCGATGAGAAATCTTTCTTTAAAATCGTCTGAAAATTTCTTAAAAAACGAAGACAAATGAGAAAAAATACAAAGGAGAAAAAATAAAGTGTTTTAGTAAACGAAAGAACAATTTCCCTAAGTATGTGACACTTTTTAAGCACATAATGATACGTAACTCAAGAACATTTATATATAACTTTCTAAAAGCATTATATTCGTACAAGTCAAGTTTTAATTAAATAGCACAACTTCTGTATTTTGATATAAGAGCATGATTTTCTTTTCGACAACTGTATTGGGACTTAAATAGTTGTTAAAAATTAAATATCACTAATTCGAAATTGCATTCGATTTCAAAAATAATTTCTGAATCAAAACAATGAAATATTTGAACGATAATTCTGCCGATCCTTAATATTATCATCACTGTCTCCACAAATAGTTGCTCTTCACAGAGATTTCCTTAATGAATTCTGTTTGTTTCGAATTTTATTAATTGAAATATTATTTAACTTGGACAGTTCAGAGCTTTAAACTGTCGTAATGTCAAACAACTGAATACTTCTTTTTACATTATTTAAAAGGCAAGAGGATTGTCTAATTATTGATTGGCCTAAACATTGTAATGGAATCCCTAAATTGTTTGGCTGAAAACACCAAAAATATGCACTTCTAAATATGTCTTTATGTTTTAAAAATTAAAGATCTTTCCTGCATTATATTTAAATTTGGTTATTTCATTCATAACTACTTTCTCAAACTTCATAAATAAACAATTTATAGATAGTTAAAATTATGCAAATCTAACTTCTGTTTGACTGTCTTTCGGATATTTAAATGTTTTCACTTTGAAATCTTACTTCTCTTTTTATTCCAGGCTAAAATTTCTGGAAGCAAATTTTTTCTTTTATGCACTTCTTCAGAATAAACCTTTTTATGAGTTCCAGTTAAAATAGGTTTTATTTTTAGCAGAAATCTAATTTCTGATAATCTTCCAGCAATGAAAAATCTTATTTTAATAGAAGTGTTTTAACTAAACAGTTATTCCACTTAACAAGCTATTCATTGTTGTTACGTTAGCACTATTTCGGATCGGTGACACTAATATTGTAATATTTGATAGATCTATGTTCTTTTTATTATGGATAACTGCCACTGATCGTTAAGACTCTAATTGAAGAAAGTATCAGATTCATTTTTTTATGTTTATCTCAGATTTGCTATGACAAGTTGACTTGCTTTCACTAAGTTTTTTAAAGGCGACTTAGGTTTTGAGTTGTAATCCAACTTCCCGTCAAATTTGAATTGAGTATTTTGTGTTTGCAGAAAATGAGGAACACATGTTATTTCCCATCACGAATTCGACAGATTTTCAGCGACTTCGCAGTAATGATTGCTATTGTTATCATGACTTGCATTGATATGTATGTTGGCATTAATACTCCCAAACTTAACGTTCCATCTACTTTTCGGGTAATGCTTTAAATAGAAAATTTATACGAAGCAAAAAATTGCTTATTTTGAGATACCAAAATATAAATAAAATCTCAGGGTATAGGAAATTCCTATAATTTTTTAATTTGAAGATTCTTCATACTGTTTGAAGTTGCGGCCATTAGACATAGAATTTTTTTTTTTGCAACTAGTCAGTAATATATAAAGTATCAAACTTTCAATTTAATGAAAAATATTAATAATTATTCTATTTCAGCCTACATGGGAAGGACGTGGATGGTATGTACCACCATTTAATGGTAATCCACTTTGGACGACAATTGTCTCTTTCATACCGGCGATACTTGCGTGTATTCTGATTTTCATGGATCAACAAATCACCACCGTCATCGTAAATCGTAAAGAAAATAAGCTAAAGAAGGTGTTTAATTTCTTTCTTTTTTCATTTTTTATTATTTCGTTATAATTTATGGTTTTGTAACTTAAGACTACTCAATTTAACATTAAAAAATGGAGGATAAAATTTGAAATCGATAATACTCACAGTAAATAAATTAAGTGAAATTTTTTAACGGCGTTCATTGTGAGTCTTGAGGACTGCACATTCCTATCAATGAACATAAATAAAACTATTTATAAAGAAAAGAATTAAATTTATTCATCTGTCAGAAAGTGCAAAAATCCATAAATTTTAAGAAAATTGCGGAATAAATTTGAAAGAGTTAATTTAATAACATTTCACTCTGATTAATTTTTCTTGAATCTAAGGGTTATGGTTATCATTTGGATTTATGTGTTTTATCATTGCTAATCCTTGTGGTTGGCATACTTGGATTGCCCATCTATGTGGCCGCCACCGTACTTTCAATAAACCATGTTAATTCATTGAAATTAGAATCGGAATCTAGAGCTCCGGGTGAAGTTGCTCAGTTTATTGGCGTTCGGTAAGTTATTAAAATTTGGAAACTTTTGAACTAAAATGGATTTTATATTCAATATTATCATGGGTATAGCGATTGAACAAAAATAGAATTTTCCAAAATATAAAGCTTTTGAAAGATCATTCAGCCACAGAAATTAGGTGAAGATTCATCGAATTGGTCATAGATATAATTTCCTGTAAACGTGCCCAGAATTTTTCAGAGGCCCGACATAAGATTAAAACCCGGTGGAATATATGTTTTAGAAGGCTTAAAAGTCGAACAAAACATTTTCTTCAGTTATTTATAAATTCAAGAGTTTCGAATCATTGAAAATCTTATGAAGTAAACGATTAAAGCAAATAGTTTGACTCTTTTAGGAATAGCTACGAAGCCATCAAAAGAGATAATTCATTGAATAATTAACGATTCCCAATGATCCCGTGCTTTTGAGTATGATAATTTAGAGCATTCGATTTTTTCAAATGCTGTTTGTATGATTTTAGTTGGTGAGGATTCAAAAAGTATCGTTTTTTTTTGTTGAGAATCGTTCCGATAAAAAAGATTTTAGGGAACAACGAGTAACTGGTATCGTCACTTTTATATTTATTGGCTGTTCGGTACTAATGACAGGTGTCTTGAGCCATATACCAATGCCTGTCTTGTACGGTGTATTCTTATACATGGGTATCGCTGCGCTTGGAGGAATACAACTCTTCGATAGAATTCTTCTATTATTAATGCCAATGAAGTTTGTTTTAGAACTACTTTTTGAGATTTTTTTTCTCAAGATTTATTTTTTAACTTTTCTTCAAATTTTCAAACATAATTTTAATATAATCTGTAGTTAGATTTATTTTTTTTTCTGCTTAAATAATAAGTAATATTTATTGAACGCATTTCTAATAAATCCCAAAATTTATGGCAAGTTCTGAGTAGTAAATGTCACTTCAAGTTATATCATAGAACATCGTACTTCGATTTTTCTGATAAATTCATAATGTTATATGTAATCATTTTCTTATTTTCTACTTGGCTGCATGTGCTTAACTAAAAATCACTTGGTTCTAACTTTAACCTTCCATCGGATAATTGGTCTTGACTCAGTTCCAGATGTATGTTTTAGCAGTATTGGAATTAACTGGCTAACAATTTTAGATATCAGCCAGATACGATTTATATTCGACATGTGCCAATATCGGTGATTCATAAGTTCACATTCTGCCAAGTAGCCTGTCTTGCAGTTTTATGGACTGTTAAATCTATCAAACAAACTTCTATTGCTTTTCCAATCATGGTATGCTTTTGTCTTTCATTTAAATTCATTCAAATGTAGACTAGTTAATGTGAAAGCAGATATGAAAGGATATGATAGTTTGGGATCTTTGTCAATATTTCTTATAAGTATATAAACTTCAAATTTTTCTAAAAGAATTTATTGCGAATATGAAAAATGACTGCGATTGAAAGACTTGACTCAGTGATGTCATGAAAATTCAGGTCTCTAAAATAATGCCATCTGCGCATTTTTCAGTTGGTGGTAATGGTTGCTGTTCGCAAAGTCATGGAAAAGTTTTTCACGGAGAAGGACTTGCGTTATCTGGATGATAAGATGCCTGATTTCCATTTAAGAAAGAAGGAGGATATGAAGAGAAAGAAAAGTGCAGTGGTATGTGCATTGATTTACATTATCATTTCTAATTTCTTTGAAATAGTGTTACTGTTTATTAGGCTCCAAATAGTTGTTTTTCAGGAAGAATTCGACATAGATTTGGAAGAGAACCAAGGGACGATACATGCCGTGAAGACAGAAGCACACTTGCATATACCAACAACAAGTGGAGAAATAATCAAGATACCCTTGGCAGCAATCCAAGAGCCTTCGCATAATATCCACAATATGAATATCTCCAACGAAGTAAATAAAACTGGGATGTGGAAGCATATCAGTTCGGGAAATAATCGATTGTCTTCCTCAAAAGTAACGTGAGTGTTATTGTGTTTCATGAAATCACCAATGGGAAATTCAAAGTTTACATGCAATGTTATTCACATATTCATCGTACTGTAATAGGGAAATTGGTAGTAGTCGATACCGCTAAAGGATGGTAATCACCCATCTTATCATTTTTTGGAAAGTCGTTATCAACGACAATTGATTATCAGCAACAATATACATTGATTTCCAAACAGTCCAGGCAGATGCAGAGGTTAACAAACAATGATTCGATTGTCCAAATGATCGTTGATGTTTAATCAGTCTACAAAGCATTTTTCGGCTTTCGGCTATTTTATATTTTGTAGATTTTTTTTTTTTCAGTAGACAATTGTATAGGAATGGTCAGCATACACTACTCGTCCTTATGCAAAGAGCATTACAGAATAGGCTGGAAAAAAATTTTGTTCATAAAAATTTTTCGTGACTACTTCCTAAATTTTAAGTTGTTTTGTTGATTTAAGAATTTCAGAAAATTGGATGCATTTTTAAAAATTTAGTTTTTGCACAATAATGATGCAAAACTTTACGATTGTACTAATTTTTTAAATTTACGGTGTTTTAAATTGATGGCATAAATTTCTTATGTTTTTGCTGAGCGAGTGATATATAAATATTGAGAGTATTCAATAGACTTTATTGCTGATATTGACAAATATTGCTAAACATACTTTGAACATACTGCAGAAAGTAAGTCTGTTCTGAATCTTTGAAGAAATGCTTGAAGAATCTAAAAAATTTCCAGGTCATCGCCCGAAGTAAAGCATCCAGATGACAATGACGAAGATGACGATGCAATAATTATACGGGTCACTAAACCATCATCAACAAACTCCAATGTGCAATCGAATAACGAGGCGACACCTTTGCTGGATAATCAGAAATCGGAAACTAAAATATAGATGTTAATTAATTTGTGTCTTGAAGTGTAGTTTGCAGTGATTTTAGTGATTTATTAGCAGTGTTTTATGCGTAATTCATATTATATCTCCCAATTTCTACTTTGTTTTTTACTAGAATTTGCTCATTCGTTATGGGATCGAATCTATGACTGAGTTAACAATTTTTAGCTCCATACTGAGAATGTTGACTAAATTTTTATTAATTAATTCTTCACCTTACATGATGGAAAGATCTCCAATTTTGATTCTCAGTAATGACAGTAATCTTAATAGTGCAGTCAGATGAGCCCTGTTACACCACAAGAGCCTACCGTGTTCTACTTTTTTTTTTTTTAAGTGGAAATTTGTTTAAATATTTTTAATAGACTCAAGTATTTTGTTCCTCTAACATTCTTCATTAAATTGTATACAGAATCCAAGTATGATTTCATTTTATTCAATATATTCGTTATTACTTGCTATTGTTTTTTGCAGCCCTAACCGCCTTAACGATGATTATATTCTTTCCCAATTAACTTTATCTCGTTGAATTTTGAAGTTCCAAGTTGGCAATTTAAGTTCTCAAACACATCTTATCTTGAAATTTCTTTACTGGTGTGCTATATTTAATCTGTATGCAATGATATTGTTTACTCATTCAAATTATGATAACCGATTAAATTATCACAAGTATTCTTTCGGTATAAATTTGAAATTTATGTAGAAAATTAATCTTGATTTCCTCAAATCAGCTTTGCATTTTTTTTCTTTCTTTATTAATATGCTTAGGAGATTATGTTACACAATGATTAATTTGTCTAGTAAAGGACATATCTTAATAAAAAAAGGTATTAAAAGAATGCTTATTTCTTATTTACTGAATTCATTGCCACCTTATTTTCTCTAAATGCCCCGACCTTCTTGGTTCTAACAAGTTTACGCTACGATTCCAACTCCTTTAGTAAAATTAATTTGATAAAAAAAATAACTTTATCGAATAATGCAAAGCTGAACCACTTCCTGGGTTATAGTTTTAGATTTCACTTATTTCATAGTCCTATAAAATAGTCCTTTTCTTTGTAGATTTTTTTATATGTTTTACACTTCCTTTAGTAATTTTGTATATATTTACGAAAAATGTCGTTTTAGTTCCCACTTTGAATTTATTTTTTCTTTACAATGTAATCAAAGCAGTAAATGATTTCGATAAGTTTTTGAAAAATTTGATTTTATTGGAAATCTAATTTTATTGAAAATTATTGCCAGGAACTGATTGCAGTTCGCAAGTGTTAGTCTTAGTCGTAATTTTTCAAATGAATTTGTTTTGCAGGTGTATAAAGCAGTTTTCCTTTTCTAAGTTTTTCATAAGATGTTTTTTGAAAATTTGGGAAAATCAGATATGCTCGCAGCCAACTTCTTTTTTCACATACTTAATAATTTTCATGAGTATATACAGAAATGAAGACAATGGGAGTGAGTTTTGGACTGTTGATTAATAAATCATATGTTTACTTTTAGCTAGCTATAATAACATGCAGAAAGCGATAGCAAGGTTGAAAGTTCACGGCATTCTATAATTTGTCATTTCTTGCTAAAGTTGAAATAGGTACAATGAGTTTTAGATTCCTTACATATGAAATGATAAATGCCAAAGTATTATGTGACAGCACAGGACTACAATTTACCTGGGAAAAATTTCTCTACATGTTTCATTTCATCCAGAATTGTCAATCGATAGTGACTATTTTATATAATATTTGACAGTGAGTAACGATCGAAATATATTGTAATTATTTGATGCTAACAAAGATGCTTTAAACTCATAGATTATTTAAATATTTATCATCGTTCGCTATCACTAAGTTATTGCAAATGATTTCAAGAAGTTGAAAGCATTTGTCATTTAAAATCCCAAGGAAGGAATCAGATCAGTACTAAAGATGATTAAACTAGACCAATAAAGTGAAGATCCCAGGCTAAACGAGACTGAATTCCCCAACGCTTTCCGTGTCATAGGGAGAATTAGAGAATTAGAATTGGTGATCATTTTAGTATTTCACAAGATAGGGTGAAGTTAGTAATTTCCAATCAAAGTGATCTAACTAGGTTGACTGCGGTCTGCATGATTAGATTACTTTGATTGAAAATTATAGAGTAAAGCACTGAGACGCGTCACCCGTATTGATGAATGTGCTGACTAACTTACAGCTCTGAACTCTGAACTCTATGCTGGATAACAAGTTACCACCAGCTGTCTCCTTTGTTTACTCTCTCTTCCTCTTTACTTTTGCACCCTCTTCCTATTTGCATATATTATTCCTTCCTCTACATGTCTCTCACAATGAATATGATTTTCCTTAATCTTTCGACTCTAGGGCGCAATTGCTGCAGATGGAATTCGCAGATGAGCGAGTCGAGGAAGACTTTGTCAGATGTTTAACTTCTGCTTGTTTTGCCTTCAATTAAATTGATGCTTCTACGCTTGGCTGGATTTGTGGTTATTTTCACCACATCGACTCTTACATTAATATTTATATGGAGCTTGAGACCTGAACTTTCACCTGCCACAACACACAACAAGCCTAGCATGTATTTCCCAAGAACTGTCGCCGATTTAAACGTTTACGTCAACTATTTCAGCAAGTATAGGTTAGTGTATTTTTATTTTGAAATTTAAAATTAGTTCGCAGCAGTGTTTTATTGCATTTCATTTAATTTGAATTGAGTTGTTGCATTCGATACACTGCTTTGAATGAAAACCAAAATTATGCTTTGGATTCTTTTGTTTTTGATTTTTGAAACTTCGTGGTATGAACTGCCCCCTCAACAAATGCAAAGATAACTTGGAAACGGATGGTATATTGAAGGACCGATCGATTTTTTCAGAGAGAAACATTTTGTCTATCTTCTGCTATTGTTTAGCCTTGTCTATTTATACAAACAATCATTTGCTATTCCTGGATCTTTTTTCATGGTACTTTTTAAAGATTTAATCTACATTTTAAACTAATGCTGTTGATTAACTATATGATGTTGTTTAACCATCAGCAGCATCGTGCTTCTACATAAGTCTACGATTGTTTATAAAAGCGAGATTCTTCGTATTATATGACTGAGGATTTATGTTTTATTATTCTCGAAATTTCTTCTGTCAGAAAGATGCCACATTTCATACATCTGAAAATATTTTCAGAACATATTAGCAGGAGCGTTGTTCGGTTGTTGGAAAGCATTGCTTTTGGTATGCCCGTTGACTGCTGTAGGTGCCTCATGCTGCTACTTGTTGAGTTCATGTTTCGCAAAACCTATTATCGAATATTTTTTCAGTTATCACTTACAACGGCTCAAATATGAAGTGAGCTCTAAACCGTTTGCAGATTTTGTTATGAAATTAACGATTAGAAGTTGACAATTATTTATTTAGAATATTTGTTGACAAAATTTTATATTTGAAACAACAAACACAATTTATCATTCATAATTTCAAGATGATTTTGCGTAATTTTGATATGTTATTAATGTGGATGCCAACGATATGTTATCAGATAATACTGTGCCAATGAGATAGTAAAGTTTGTAATGGGCTAAACAAATTATCACTCGAAAATATTTTACAGGTTGCTGAAAATCAATATAGACTGTTTAGCTTTTTATTATGTGCTCGATTATTTCCATTCACACCGCATTGGTTATTGAATGTTTGCTTACCACTTATAAACATCCCATTGGACAGTTTCGCTTTATCTATTTTAATTGGTTAGTAATTCTGTTTCTTTCAATTCAATTATTGTTAATAAATAGAAATAGTTTGTTAATAATAGATAATAGTTTGTTAATAAGAGAGAGAAATATAAATGTGTGTTTAGTTTTTTTTTAACAAAAGAAGTAAAATTGAAGTTTTAGCTTTTATGTAATTTTAGAATATTGATTTTTGATTTTAAAGATATGAGGATTTTAGGCTTAATTCCATATAACCTGCTATGTGTGCAAGCTGGAAGCATCCTCAGTGATTTGAAAGACATTTCTGAAGTATTCAATTTGACAACTACTGTACAACTTGCTGGACTGGCAATAATCGTATTTCTTTTTGGTAAAATTACGAAGAAGAAGACTTTCTCTGCAACTAGCAGAACTGTCGTTGCACATATTTTTTTCGTAAGGTAACACTACGTTGGATATAATAATGTAAAATGAAAATTGTGTCTTCCACATTATGTCCTTCGGTTGTTATGTTTTAATATTAAAATCAGGTTTGTTTTGCGTGTGTGTGTTTTCTTTAAATGTCATTTATAAATGAAAAAAAGAACAGAAGTTTGGAGTAAAGTTTCCTAAATGGATATAAAGCATTTTGATTGTTTCAATGTCACATGCATTTTTAAATTTCTCAGCATATATGACTTCTAAAAACTCATAAGTTACAAAATTAAAATGAACTGGACTTCGGAAAAAAATCAAATGCGTTTGAAAAGTATGAGAATTTTGAACATGAATTCGTAAATTACGATGGGATGTGTCATTCCGTATTTTCTTTTTGTTACGGTTTATCTGATTTTAAGAACTTCTAAAGCTGCAAAAAGAAAGGCGATAAAAGTTGTTGATATTTTCAAACTTCGGTGTTTCTGTAGTTTGTCATTTTGCAATAGGCAAATAACTCTAAGTTAAAAAATTCAAAAAAAAAAAAACTCATATCTATTTAGAGATAGAATATAGAAATATTCTTCGGAAATTTGTTTTAAATAAAATCAATACATCAAAATCCGCAAATAATAAATCAAGATTTAGTTGGACGTCAGACTAAATTTTACGTTTCAAATTAAATTTATGTATGTTGTTTTTTTTTTTTTTTTTTTTTTTTTTTTTTTTTGTGTGTGTCATGTGTTGTCTCTAGTCCTGCCATGTCATTCAGGAAATTTAACTCAACAAATAATATTTTTTTATTTTTAAGCAATACAAAAACTATATGTTTTTAGTAAATATGATTTTGTTAGTTGTATGTTTTTACTAAATATGTTTTGAAACGTCCGCTAAACCCTTCTGTTTCTGAATATAGAAAATTACTATTATTTAATTAAAATACATGTAAGATCAAAAATAGATCTTAAGTTTTTGTTTTAGTTACTCTTACCTTATTTTGTCTTTTTTTTTTTAATATTGATAAAAAAATAAAAGACTTTTTTTTTGTTAATTTTTTAATTATGATAATTTAATGAACTTAATGAAAAAAATTTAATGAACTCATCTTTCTCTGGAAGTTTCGAATTCAGTAAGTTATATATACTTTTTCAGTTACATAAAGTTCAAATGTTTGTACTTGACGCTCGATAACAGTGTATGTGTAAAAAGTCTATGTGCTTGTTTATTTGAATAACTAACATTTTATACAATACCTTGTTTGAAATTTTCATGTATTTTTATTTCTCTCATTGCTACAAGTTTAGTGTGCAGAAATGTCTTCTGTTGTCAATGTTATCGATTAAATCTAGAGAATTACTATTATTTTCTTCCTGTAATTTAAGATTCCCTTTTTGTTTTATTTTATTTTGATGTAATCAATATGTTTTTGTTCTTGTTTGTAGTGAAAAAATGTGAAATTTTTTAATAAAAGAAATTCTGATGTCAACAAATTCCTACAGGAAAATCAATCTTATAAGAATTCAGTAACAGAATTTCGTTCCGAAATTATTTGAATCTCGGCTAAATTAATATGAAATTTAATTGCTAACAGCTCTCATTCTTCATGTCACAACTGCTTCAACAACATACACAGAACCACATGAAATCAAATTTTTTTGAATGTCAGTTGGGATGAATTTGACTTATAATTGTTGAATCGTGATAGATATTAAGCTGCTATATGTTTTTCAGAGATATGATTTTCAAGTATTCGGAGAGAAAAATTTGAAAAAGAGGTTAAATTAAAATTATTTAATTCTATTTCCGATTACGCACTATGAAAAGATGGAGTTATGATTGAATGATGGGAAAGGTTTCTTGATTTCACCTTCATTTTCACTTATTTCTGCCATTTCTACCTTTGCCATGGTCCATAAATACAAATTATCCTATTGATATAATTTATCGCACAGCACTCTTCAATTCCAGAAAATAATCGGTTTTCGAAAACGAAAAAACTGGTACAACATATGGCTCTTTAACAAACAGATTTTACACATAATAGCTAGGAAGGTTCAAATAATACTGAAAAACCAGAGGCTCATTTTAGCAGCATTTATGTCTGATTATATGTGAGTCAGATAATGAAAGATGTGCTGGATGAATTTCCAATAAAAGCCAAATTTAGTTCTGCAAGGTTCTGTCAAGCTGAAACGAATATTCCCTGCTGGCATCATTTCCAGGAAGGGACAACTTACCCTTTACGGCAGTTCCATTACAAAATAAAGCTCGGGCAAACAGAAATCATAATTGATCGTTCATTAGTGTCTACGCTTCCTATTATTATAGGATTTAGGAAAGATTAACGGTTCCTCGTTATTTACGTAGGCCGCAATTGTTCTATTTGTTGTTCAAACAGCGTTCTATGCGCTCCTCTCTGTAATCCTCAACATAAACACACCTTTCTGTATTCGTAATTCTACTTTATTCCAGTAGCCGAAGTCATCCGAATCCCTGGGGTCATCGCTGTAACAATTATAGTTGAATAAATCAGCTCCATCAGCATTTTTAGTTACAAATGTTAATTAGTTCATTTAATTGAATCTAACATAAAATTAACTTGCTATAATCTTTGGGCTGTGTACATGGAATAATTTTATTGCAGTGGTGTTCATAAATTATCATTTTCTGTCTGCTTCAATAAAATTCAAAAATACTCGAATCGGACACGTACAATGTCGACAATTGTACGAAATTTAAAGGGTAAACTTTTATTGATTTTTGAAAATATCAACTAAATCATAGCACAGATTGTTTAAATGGTAAAGCCGGCTTATGTTGGAAGTGTTTCGAAGAATTTTCTCAAAAAGCAGAAAAATAAACAATTTGGACTTTTTTTTAAAAGCAGGCTGAAGATAATACTTGTTGAATCCATTTTTCTTTACAAATAAGATTGTTTCTCTGTCATAGACTAATCATTTTTTTCCTGTTCTTCTCACTACTTTATTTTGTTTTTTGATCTTTCAATCGAAGTTTCTTCTTCTTTTCGCATCACACATTTGTAAACATTTTTTTTGCAAACACTATGGCAAATATCAGTCTTTGAATGAAATGATAGTTGCTAATTTCACTTTCTTGTTGCTAAGACATTTACAGTTTTCATTTTTTTTCTTTCGAAAACAGCTCTTGCAAGAGAAGTAACTTTAATTATTTACAGTATTTTAAATACTCGAAATTCGGTCACAGTAATTGAGTTGTTGCATCAATTATGCCTGAAAAGTGTTCAATGTTTTTGAAAAATTACTTTTTTTCCAATTTTCAAGTCAAAAAAAAAAAACTCGTACAATCTTCACTATTATTGTTTATACTATCATATTTCTATCAATTATTTTTATATTACCTGTACTTTCTCCAAAAAAATTGATTTCCAATTATTTGATCTAAATAACAGAATTAAAATTTGCAATTAATAATAATGAAAATTTATTAGAAAAAAAAATAACTTAAAATTTGAAATGATTTTCTGACAATTGTATTCAGAATCTCGGATTCAATTTTAGAAACAATAAATCTTTTCTCTTTCTCTTTTTAAATTTTCTCTATTTTTTGTTTTTTTTTTTTTTTTTTTTTTTTTTTTTTTTTTTTTTTTTTTTTTTTTTTTTTTTTTTTTTTTTTTTTTTTTTTTTTTTTGTTTTTTTTTTTTAATTTTCTCTATTTTCTCTATTTTTTATTTTCTCTATTATTTTCTCTATTTTTTTCCTTTCTCTATTTTCTGAATTAAATTATTGTAGTAGCTTGAATGAAGGTGCAACTTTTCAAGATGTAGCAAGCAGGAAAACAGAAATTTTGCAATCGCCAATATGAAAATTGACATTATATTTGCCCATTCGCTGAATGTCAGAATCGATGAAACGATTGATTTGATTTTGTTTACAATGGTTTTACCAGTTTTTTCCAATAAATATAGCAATAAATATGGTATAAAAAGATGCTGCAATCATTTTACTTTGACATTGACCATTCAACTGATGCTATTTATTCTTTTTTTTCAAACATTGCACTGATTTGTTGAAATGAGATTACTTAAAATTGAAATAATATTAGTTGAAACTGAAAAATCTTTTGAAACCCTTGAAAACTACAAAAAGCACGATATTTGCTGAGACATCGCAATTTAAAATATTTTTCGCGAATGATTCAACAACGAAAACCTTACATCACTGTTGTTTATTTAGTTGGTATTGATATAAATTGAGTTTTTCACATTTCTTGCCCATTATATCTTATTTATTTTGCAATTCTGGAACGCATGTGAAACTTTGAGACAAGCCATATACTGAGATTTCTTCAATTTTTTTCAGGAGGCATTAAATGAATTAGCATTTTTTTTCCATTTTCTTCATTCTCGAATTGAAACAATCGATCTTTCAAGTTTGCATCATTTTAATTGATGTCTGGAAAGTCTTTATTTGATTTGTTATTTAATTTATTTTTTGTACTTTTTCATAACTATTTAATTTATTTGTTCAGACATTACAAGCTTTCAATGTTTTTGTTTTGGCTTAAGAAAAAAAAATACTCTTCATATATTAGCATAGCTTGCTCAAAAAAGAAGCTTTAGTTAAAATTATGCCAATGTTTACATAGAAATAAAGACAGTTTACTTTATCACTCAGCAAGGAAATTAGTTAATTAGTTGTATATGCCTGCTATTAGTTTTTTTTTTCTTCTAAATAGCATTATTTTACCAGCTTGAAAGACATTTCAAACTTAATTATTAGTGAAAGCGATTTAGTACATTGCTGCGACAAAAATTGATGAAGTCAATTAATGATCATAGAGATACGACAATGACAATAATATCTACGATACTTCATTACGATAATTTGAAGATTCGAAAAACGAGTTTTATAATGAAAGATTTTTGAATAGAAAGAAATGAAGGTGACAATGTGCTAGGATAATAAGAAGGAAGGAAACGAGGAAAACAATCAGTAGTTTTGAAATGTTTATAATTTTTTTTTTTTTCATTTAGTTTTCTTAACGAATTTCGAAATATTGTTAGTATAAACTCATCGTTTTTTTTTTTTTTTTGATGCGAAATTGCAATCATTGAAGTATTTTCTCATCAAACAAATAAAGAAGAAGTGGTAGCGAGAAGAGTTGAAATGAAAATTTAAGAAAAAAAAGAAGTTGAAAAAAGGCAAGATTTCTTCCAATACTTTGCTTTACCGCCGATACGGTTCATGAGATACTTTGCTTTGCCTTTTGGTTGAGTCCTTTAATGGCCTGAGTGCCTTTATTTCTCCAGAAATTTTCCCTAATATCATCTAAGCATGAGGGACGTAACTTCTCTTTTCCTTTATTCTTGCATAACTGAACACTCATCATGTTGATTTCTTGATAAACACAGTGTTTGCAGTACGAAGATCTATAGCAATATCGCTTCCTTAACCTGAGCAGATAAAAAAGTTCTTGTTCCAGTTTTCATCACTAATAGTCCTCTCGATTATTGAAAAATTCCGGTACTAGAACCTGTTAGAATTATTCAAGCGAAGCAAAAAAAGGAGTGAAAAAGATGAAAAGAGATCAAGTTTTCGACGATAGTCTCGTACTTCCGTATCGATGGGTTATTTCTTTAGCATATTGCCATTTTTGATAGTTGTGCTGTTAATTTCATCATCTCAGATTGATATTGCATCATCGTATTGGCATCTCTTCCATTAATATCGGTTAGCAACAAAATGTGTTCCTCTCGTGATCACTGTATGATCTTTCAATTTTCTCATTCATAGTATGACAAAAACAAAATTCGATCTGTCTTCTGAACCCAGTAGTAACTCAAATTAACGACCTTGGCGTAATCATTTCTCTTTCACGGTTGTTCCTCTTTCATTTTTCGATCCATGCAATTATTATTTGCTACTAATTTCCTAATTAATGAGTCTAATTTGTTCTGCTTTCGTTCATTAATCCATGCATAATATCGATTTATTTTTATTTTTCATGTGAATCAAACGCGACAACTATTTAGAATTGATTTCAGTATTTTTTTTAAGTATTCATCTAGATTTCCATCTCCGTCTCAGCTTTGTAAATTAGAAGTATCAGTAATTGTACGCATTATTCTAATGATAATTCTACATTTTATCTGATCGTTTATTGATAATGACAATTTTGCTATCTTAGTTCACATCGAATGCTTAGGAGTTTAAATTTTGCCTAATCTGTTCTGAAAAAAATGATTTGACCAAATCGTTAAATGCGTGAATTTCATTTTAAATTACTTCATCTCTATTTGTCATTTGTTGAAATTGTTGAGAAAAGAAATTAGCGAAACATATAAAGCTCTAAAGCAGTTAATCTGTAGAATAATGAAGTTTTCAGAAAAGAATTCTGATTGCAACATAGCTCATTTAAGTTTGATCTTCCCGAGTGCCAAAGCTATCTGTCAGTGATTTACCTTTAATTTATGGAAAGAAAAGTAGTTAGAATGACAATTATTTTATTACATTATCAATACATTAAAGCGTAGCATTTGCATGGCTCACCACATACTTGAAATTCAAAATTTTCGAATTGCATATTGAAGTCTTTGGCATTACTCGTCCTCTGATCTAGAATCTATAATTTAAGACGGAGACTTCCTAGCAAGAGAACATGATAACAAGAATGATAACAAGTAATGAAATGATAACAAATTGGTATGAAAAAAAAATAAAACTGGGAGATATTATCAAGACTTCTTATCACCTCTGAATCATCCACTTGTTTTCCTCTTCGCTATTATGAGCCTTTTCAAATCGTAATGAAGATCTAAAAATCTCACTATTTAAAAGATAAGAAAGAAACAAATAAAAAAAGGAGATAAAAACTAAAACAGGAATAAGGAATAAAAAGATAAGAAAAAAAGTTGTTTAAAAAATTTATCATTTATTCTCGATTGAAGTTTTGGATTTCAAGCACGAAAATTAAGGATTTAGAAATCGATAAGTTTTCTTCTTCCATAACTAACATCATCATTATTATCACTATCATACTGATATGATCATTTGTCATGAAACAATTATCTCTGACAGTAATAGTCATTTATGCCGATAATAATAACTGAAAGATTCCCATCATAGATAGTTTGACTTTTTTGAAATATTAAGTTGATTTAATGAGGAAACCAAAATAACATATTTAGATGTGAATAATTTCTTAAAACGGGTCTTTCTTGTTTCCTTGCCCTAAAACAAAATAGAAGCATGATTCCCCGATTTCTATCTGTTTATTGATTCCTCGGCTTACACTATCTTTTAATTGCTTACATAATATAGGATTAAGAATATTACCAGTGTATTAGTTGGATCATTTAAATCGCTATTTTCATCAAATACAAATTAATTTCAAATTTTTAAATTTATTTGTCAAGCGTCTTTTGCTATCATTTTTAACAAACTTTTGACATTCTTAATGAATCAACATAATCACAATATTGCCATAGTTATTCAACCGGATTTAGTTCTTTTTTTTTTTTTTTAAACTATGAAATAATGCCTTTGCATTGAAGGAATCCCTGAGAAACTGCAACATCCATGTCGGATAATAAAATTCATCATTTCTAATTTAATGTTATCTAATTATTGTGAGATGTTAATAATAATAATGAATTTTAAGTGAGAACTATAATGCTAACTTCTAAAATTGTCGTTTGCTTTCGATTAAAATAATTTATTTTCTCGTATTTTTGATAATTCCATATTCAAAATGAAATATGTAGAAGAAAACATTAGCAAGAATATTGCTTATACAACATTTTTTTCAAAATAAAGAGTTGAAAGAGGTGAACAAAGGAAGGAATCGTTGTAAGAATTGATCGAGAGAAAGCAGTCTAGAAAAATCAGAAAAATCAAAAATCAATTAGTGGTGTCAGAAGATGAGATAGTAAAATGTATGTTTTTTTCCCAAGGCATAATTAAATTATGTCATTGAAATCGTTGAACATTATTCTGACCTCTAATATAATATCATCATCTACATGATGTGCAGATTGCAGTTTACAATATGCAAGTGTAATTCATATCCTGTCATGCATGCTCTTTTAAACACTATTTTTCATCGTCGAATTTTAGGAGAAATTTCAAAAAAGATTGTAAACTTCCGTATTTCTCTTCTTTTTTCCAAATGAATATTCATGAGAAAATTCACGTGTAATGCAAAACTTTTGACAAAATTGCAAAATTGCATCACTATATTGTAATGCATACAATAATAAATAAGGAGCAACGATCAAAAGAACAAGAAATACAATAGCATTGGATATGATATGATATAAGTTGGGAAGAATTAACATTTTTATTACATGCGAACATTAATAAATAAAGAGCAAAGATCACCGGAACAGGAAATATAATGGCGTAGGATATGATGGAAGTTAGTACTTGATATTTCACTCCGAAATACTGTTATCTGACTCGGTTCAGCTGACCCTCTTCACTTTCTCATCAGTGAAATAAGAAGCTGATAAATTGATAACTATTCATTTGTCTTTATCATCAAGAAAAAAAAATCTAAAAGGAACATACAGTGACAGTTCGTTCCTTTTCAATGAAATAAATCGTTTCCAACGTCCTCTCCTTCATCCGACTTTTTTCTCCTCGTTTGATATTAGGGCTAAATGTGCTAATCATTTCCTTCTATCTTTCTTCTTTCCATCATATTGAAATTAATGGATGTTAATATCATTATTATCATCCTAGGGTCACTGAAAGGTCACTGAATAGTATGCCATTTTTAACATTATCAATTTCTTTCTCGTTAATTTTCTTTCTGTGTTTTAAAGTTTGAAAAACTTCCAGAATCGAATCAACAGAATCCTCTACTAACACCATCCAACAAATCCCGTCGTACTGATTATTACAATATGGCGATGAGTAACCGTAAAGGATTGCTGGCCAGTCTTCGAACCTATCCGCCAGGTGTATTTTTCATGCTTGGCAATGAATTCTGCGAACGTTTCAGTTTTTATGGTATGCGAGCTGTCTTAATGCTATATCTGATCACCGAGCATCATTTTAGTGAAAGGTAAAAAATTTCATATGCATTTCAATCAATTTTACTAATATTTCGATCAACTTTACTAATATTTCAATCAATTTCACTGACATTTCGATCAGTTTTACCATATTGCTCGATGCCATTTTAATTATGTCCTTCAGTGAATCAAAATATATGATTATTCTCGAATTGTATATATATACAGAAAGTTTATAGTCGGGCATCGCTTTTCTACCATTCATTCGTTGCCTGTGCTTATATCGCACCTTTGTTTGGTTCCATCGCCGCTGATAACTATTTCGGTCGATTTCGAGTGATCCTTTGGATGTCTGCTGTTTATGTGATCGGTCATGTATTGTTGTCAATTGGTGCCATACCACAACTGGATCAAAGTTTCCGATCGATATTCGATTTCGGCGGATTGGCTGTCATCGCTTTAGCTACTGGTGGTATAAAGCCTTGTGTTTCTGCATTCGCTGCTGATCAGGTTGCATTTTTTTTTCATCTTGAAAATAGTGAGAAGATGAAGTTGTAGAAGAATAATTAACCCATTTTTAATTCCAATCTCAATTGAACGAATATCATTTATTGTATATGATTACCGCATTGTTGCGATATTCTAACAAGCCATTAAAAAATATAAAAATTCAAAATACATCAATAAGCTATTCATTCTCTTAATCACTGATGACAATTTTTTTGAGTCAAATTTATAACTTTTGAATTATTACGATCAAATATTTAAACTATTGGAATATTCGTTTGGAAGACTAAACTTTGTTCGTTCTTTCAATTTTTTTTTTAATTGAACACTATCCACTGTCTCAATAAAATCTTCGAATTTGATTTATCTAATATAGAAGTTTTTGTTGAAGTTTTTAGTTTGAAGAAAAGCAAGAGAATGAAAGAAATCAATTTTTCTCATTTTTCTATTTTTCTATCAACGCTGGTTCTCTATTAGCAATTTTATTGACACCGATATTGCGCGGTCGAGTGAAATGTTTTGGTTCCGAATATTGTTTTCCATTGGCATTTGGTAAGTGAACGATGATAACTTATGATTTTTCAGAAGAAATGAATGGGATGAATGCAATTAAAAAACCTTAAAGTTTATGAAGTCAGATAAATTAATGAGACATTTTAATTCAGGTGTTCCCGGTGTACTAATGTTGCTGGCCTTCATATTATTTCTAGCCGGTTGGCGATACTATAAAATAATTCCACCTGGAAAGGGTAATGTCGTTTTCAGTGTCATCTGCTGCATTTGTTATGCTGCTCGAGAAAAGCTTAACAGCCTTGTAAGGTATATATCGATTTCTAATTTCACATAAAAGTTTGTCAAATGTTCGTTATAATTAGAATTATCACTTCGTGAAATATCATTTGTATCTAGTTTATAAGATATCTAATAACTACTAAAAGCTAATATTTTCTAATAACCTCGAAAATTCTGCGAAGATTTCAGGTGAAAAAGTGAAGAATTGAGGTCATAGTTCATTTTAACAGCAGTGATCTCACTATTATCAACTATAATCCTACTGGCTAACTTACTTGAAAAGTTCCTTAGTCTATGAGTGCGTGAGAGAATTGAAATGATCATAGTCCGTATGCTAATTAAAAATTTGAAATGAACCAACTTTTGTTTGATTAACTTATACTAAGTCGCAGTTGAGTCTTAAATTTAATGTAATTTGTAGAGGTCAAGGCAAAGCTAAACACTGGCTTGATCACGCTTCACCTAAGTATAACGATCATTTCTTGCGCAGTGTTAAAAGCTTGGTATCTGTTTCAATTCTTTTTGGACCAGTCATACTGTTTTGGGCGCTATTCGATCAGCAAGTAATTAATTGTTAATTTTAACATATATTACAGAAATTGGCTAAATAATCGTTTTGGTACCTTAGCAGTAATTCATGTTTCTGTCGACTGTTCATTGAAATTCAATAAAATGGCATTAATTTGCATTTTTTTTTTCTTTTTTTCTGAAGGGCAAATCTTTTTGCAGTATTTAACAAATAGAAAAAAGTACCAACTTATTTGAAATTATCAGTTCGTTCTAAATATTAGTAATAACGGAAAATATATGTATTTTTCCAATTTTCGAAGAAAGAGAATGAAATGACAAGAGAATCTTTTTTCTTATTTTGAAAAATTTTTGATTTTTGAAAAGTGAAAATAACAAACGTATCTATGAGTTGTACTTTTTAAAACATTTCCAAAAGTGATAGAAGCAAATTCAATAAACTTAAATAAAAAGAAAGGAGAAAATTATCTATCGGTTGCTTTTCCAATAAAGTAATTTAAGCGGAAACATGGTATAGGAATACTTTTTTATGAAATTAAGTTTTTCTATAGCTCAGATAAGATTGAATCGAAATTGAATTTTCTCCATCATTTGAATTAGAGATGATTCCTTTCACAAAATTACAATTTTTAAAAATTACTTCACTTATTTAATACCGAATTCTTTTAATTTATATTTATCCTGCATAGTTCGGTGCAGTAAAATTGAAATTGTGGTATTCAATGGACATGGATAGAATAAACAGAAAAAAAAAATATAAGGAGAGCTCAGTTGTGAATTGAAAATAATTTTTATTTAAATGAGGTAATGTGGTAATTTAGAAATGATATCAAAGTTTTTTTTTTTTTTTACAGAAGAGAAACTCTCAGCTCAAATATTTGTCTCTTGGCTACAAGAAACAAGAAATCGGCTTTTGTAACAAATTTTTTTCAGGGTAGTACCTGGGTATTGCAAGCTCGACGTATGGATGGTCGTGTTGGCCCATTTATGATACTACCAGATCAAATGAATACCTTTAATCCACTGATTGTTCTTATCACAGTACCCATATTTGAAGCATGGATCTACCCAATGGTTCAAAAGTTTTGCAAAGTAACACCTCTTCGAAAAATGGCTGCCGGTGGTTGTCTTGCAGCCATAGCTTTCGTTATGGCTGGGCTATTGCAAGTAATATTTTTATTGCAACATTTTTAGTTCCTTAATAACAAATAAATTTTATGATTGAAAATTTTTAAGATAATATACTGTAATTACCAGATATTACAGTAGGACAATTACAGTAGGGTAAATTAAATACTACCGTAGAGCAATTTTTCTAATCTATTTTTCTTAATAGTTAGAAGTGAATAAAACGATGGAAGCATGCCCTGCACATGATAGAGTGATTCTGCAATTATTCGGTGATTCTTCTCATTCCTACGAAATTAATGGAACAAAACTTATTGATGGAAAGATCGATTTACCGAAAGGTGTTTATACCGTGACATCGAATTCGATTGAAAATGTGCAAAGTTTTCAATTGAATTTGTCAAGTGCTGCATCTGGATATGTCGTCGGATTATTTAAATCATCTCGAAACAAGTCAGTCTAATCTCATCTTCAAGCATTATTATATACATTAATTTATCAATTCAATAACCATTACTTTTATCACTTTTGCAATCTTTGTTTCAGGAGTAGCTTTTCCTTTTTCCCTTACAACTGTGAGAAAACGGAAAATGGAGGAACAAGATTGTATTTGTTGGTGCCGGATGATTCCATTCTAGCAAATGGAAGTTTTTACATTGTTGATTCTCATCAGAATATCCATCAGAAAGCAGTTATCAAATCAGGCATCTTTTTGCTCTCGTAATAGATAATAATCCATTCAGATGCACGATAATAGTTTAATTAAGTTTTTTTGATTACAGATCATTTTATTTCACTGTTCCGTAATATGGTTCATAGGTCAGAGCCAATCTAAGGTATGATAACTGTGATAACTCTAAAATAGTTGTATAATCATAAATTTGGCTCCAAATAAGATGATTAATAGAATGGAAGCGTTTGTTTGTTTATCATTAGTATCAAATCAGTCGAATTTCGTTGTGAATAATATTAATCACGATTATTTGAATATAGTCATTGTTCATCTCAATTCGTTATCATCCTCAGGTCAACATGTGGATATCGAACCAGCACTGATCAGTTCACCGGAATATGTGCTAAAAATTGGTCCCGGTAATTGTTCGGTTTCTGATTGCCCATACAATTACAGTATTTATGCAGAAGCTGGTGGTGCTCATGTAGTATACATTACTGAGGATGTAATTAATCTCTACGCTGTTGTAAGACCAAATACAGTCAACATACTTTGGCAATTACCGCAATTTTTCGTCATAACCGTCGGTGAAGTGTTATTTTCGGTAACTGGCTTAGAATTCTCATACTCACAAGCATCACCAAATATGAAATCGGTATTACAGGTAAAATTTAACAAAGACATTAAAGTTTTTGACAAATTTAAATTACTGTCATATTTCTAAGCACTTTTTGCAAATAGGATATTTAATTTAATCGCAATTTAAATTATTTTTAAATAATTAAATGGCAAAAAGGACTATTAAAAACAGTAACGAACCATCTTGTCCGTAAATACAGTTTGCTTAAATTTGATTTATAGGCTATTTGGTTGATGACCGTATTCCTGGGTAATGTGATAGATATGCTGATTTCTGGCTCACATATTGTTGCCGAACCGGCCACCGAATTTTTCCTCTATGCTTTTATGATGGTTATTGTAATAGGATTATTTATCGTACTTGCAATTCGATATGACTACAGTAACTATACAAGAGATGAAGATGCACAACTTAAATATATCGAAAAGCAATCATCTCACGGAAATGCAGTGGAAAATGGCAAAAATCTATCATAATAGAAGATTTAAAATTATTTTAAATAGTCCAAATTTGCAAAATTAGAAGGCCAAAAATAGATGGAACTCAAAGAATTTAATATTATCTTATCATCTTGAATATGTTGATATGAAATAAGATAAGATTAGACATGATGGATTTAAATTTAGTATTCTTGCGTATCAAATAATCTATATTATTATTCTGTAAAACTATGTCAATTAATATATCATCCTACTCCTAAAACCTTCTTTTGAGAGAATAGGATGAAATTTTTGAGCTATTTTTCGGATATGATCATGAGTTCGTCATTAAAATGATGACTTGTTTTCCGTGTAATATAACGATAGAATAGTGTAGTTTATGGAACCAAATTATCAAATTAATTATCATAGGAAATCCTAATAATTTAATTTTTAATCTCAAATGATGTATGTTCCAACAATTCTTATTTTTCATGATTATTCAAGAAACAGAAATGAAGGATGGCATAAGTCAGGAATTTAACTTTTAGTATTTCTGGAGCTCATAACCAAGGCAAAGTTACGAGAGGTGACAATAATTTTAGCAGTGTATATGCGTCCAAGCAATTCCAATGAATGAAAATGATAGGAATAAAATTGAACTTGTGTATTTAAACACTGAGCTCCAGTACTCCTTGAAAATATTTCATTTAAATTTGAAAAAAAGTTTGCTTTTGATGAAGCACAAGAAAGTTTGTGAAATACACTTCATCGTTTTATATTTCTTCTAATTTTTTGCTGCTTTTTTATGCTTCAGTGCAACTAATCGTCAAAATTGCATTGAAGCATGAGTGTTCGTTGACTCTCTAAATGGTATAAGTATTTATAATTCGAATTCAAAATATAAAGTTCAGTTTTTCCCACTAATAGATACTTCCTCATTTGAATGCTTTCATGAATTTTAAATTCTTATGATTTTTCAAAGCAGATAAAAAAATATTTTCATTTGAAGTTAGTTTTTCGGACGATTCTACTAAATTTTTGTTGGAATGCCTTAAAATTAGGCAAAACGGGAACTGAACCTAAAGAGCAAACTTGTAATAACATAGGCCGGGAACTTATAACAATATTGGCCAGTATTGAGTTAAGGCCTTATTTCCACTCTTTTACTTATTATTGCTTTAATAATCGTCATATATTACTGCTTCAATACTCATCCTGCATCTTCTTTAGTCATTGTAATCAAATTCTTTCAACGTTTTGATCTTAGCGTAGAAATTTCAAATTATCGTTGAATACTTTGTTTTTCTTTCTCATTTCCTTCTATCTCTGATTATCAATTCTTTGAATAACTTCAAGATGATTTCTTCTCTTCTACTAGTCGACTAATGATATGAATCATTTCTTTAGGATATTTTAGGACAAACATTTCACAAATAAATCTTCACTTACTGTTTTTCACTTATTTATTCACTTATTTATTTGATGCATGGAAAAAAAAATTATTGGCAATATTGTATGTTGTAACAGCACCATAAAATGTGAAAATCAATTTGAAAGATTGCAGTAATTATTTCCTTCAATCTCTAACAGAAAATCAAGACACGATTTGAAAAATAATTGATTACTTAATTTGAATTGCTCTTTAAGTTTAAGCCAATTTCAAATCTACTAACATTACTTTGACGGAAAAAAAAAATGTCAAAATCTCAAATCAACCCACTGGTAACTGATAATATTTGAAGAAAAAATTTCAAATTTCTAAACGTTTATCTGTATTTCACGATTTTTTAAACATCTCCAATATATTTTGGAAACACTTTTCGGTGAAACAAACAGTATGCTATGTGGATGAAAATATTTATAATAAATATTTTGGAACATTTCAGTAGTTGCTATGTCTTAAAAAACATAGCTTATTCGGATTACTTGCAATATTGGTAATAGGAATAATCGCTGTTGATATTTTCTTTTAATTATCCAAAGATAACAAGAAGAAAATTTCATTTCCAATTTACAAAGATAATAGATAAAAAAGGCAAAATAATATAAGTGTTTTGAGAATAGGCACAAAAGTTAATCGTATCACAGAATGGAATTTTCATGGAAGAAATCATAGATGAGTGTTAAGAGATGAAATTCAACCTTTCATTCAAAGAGAAATAAGATAACACAGACTTGAAACATCAATTTAAAAAAAAATTTTCAAAAACTTCAAAAGCAAATTTTAATATGGAGATCATGACCACTTTAAGAAACATGAAGGCTCATCTTTCAATGTTTAGCAATAAGCAATGAGTTTCAATGTTTAGCAATAAGCAATGTCTCAGGATTTTACGAAGAAAACGTGAAACTGATTTGAAAGTAAAAAAAAAGACAAAAGTAGAAACTCAAAATATTAAAGTAAAAGCATTATTCTGAATACAAGTGAATTTTAAAGCGAACAGAAAACAATTCTGCACTGCATCATATTCATGATAAAGCTCAGTGGTCATAATGTGTTGAAAAACTAACTGACTGGATCAATTTTGGTCTTGATGTTTCCCATCTTTACGGGTTAGCAGCAAGAAATGCTTGTCAGATGCGATGTTTTGAAGTTGAACAATAATTCCCAGGCTATCATATTGCTCTTCAAAAGCTGCAGATTCCATTTCCATTTTCATTGGAGTCGATAGGATAACGAACTGAAATATTTGTAAGATGGAAATACTGCAAGCCACTTGACTGCCAACTGAAAAATTAATATTTTCAAGTGTTTGTAAAGGAAGTATTGAAGTCCTTGAACAAAAACTTCGAGTTCATTGGTGACCTACTTGTGTCTTAGATAACTGCGTGTGACTTCCAAGCCATCGATTTTTTAAAAATAATATTCCAAGCGTTAAATATTTGAAAATAATTAGGAGAAGAAGTATGATTAGTATAAAAAGTACAATTTTGATAATACTTGATAATGATGTAAACTCCAAAGCCAATATATCGGCATCTACTGCAAGAAAAAAACTTGTCCAGAAGTTGTGATTAGCAAGCACAAAATGAATAGATATAAATCAAATGAGTGGTGAAAAATGCAAATTAAAAAAATGAACATTTTACTAAAATGAATTTAACCAAACGAACAAGCCTGTGATTTTATTGGAGAAATTTGTAAAAGCGATTTCAAATCGGCCACCAAGCTTATCAGCTGTTGCAGTGATCGAATTGAAAAATTTGGTGCCAGCGGATTGAATCATTTGGATGTTATTGTCTGATATACTGAAATTCCGAATTCAAATCAGTGTTTATATAAATCGAATAAAAAGCGGACATTTCCACTTATTGATTACATTTGATGAAAAGATGAATGAACCAACGCTTTTTAGAGACAACAAAGGCATGAGTTAGTTGAAAAGCGAAAATTTTATCATTGCAAATTAATAATGACTGGGGACTTTAATTTTAATTTCTGAAGCAAAATTCCAAGAAATGATGAAAAGCAAACGAAAATGAAAGATTTTTGCGGAAATGCGCATAATGTTCGAAACTACTCGATGCTGTTGCAAAAAAAAATATTTGTTACAAGAAGGTTTTCTTGACGAACTGGATTTGGACAATGACAGTACTTTCAAATATAATAGTAGAAATAATACATCAGTATTGAAATAGAAGTAATAAGTAGCATCAGAATGAGTAAAAATAAGAAAGAATCGCAGGGTAAAACCGAGCTGAAAAGTTGTGTGAGTGCAGAGAATGCTTTTTTGGCCGCTAAGATCCCTTTTTGTGGTGGAAAGATCGGACGTGGGCGTGGACATTAGGCCGGAAGATTTATACATGGATGGGTCTGCGATTTTTTACAATTGAAGTTAAGCTTGGTAATCACAAACGAAGATAGCTGTGCGAACAAAGGAACTATTTTACGTTTTACAACACATCTCGATTAGATTTGCTAATTTTTAACCGTAAAAGATGGAGAGATTCAGATGTGAATTGGATTAGCACGTATTTAAGGCATTTCCACATCTAATTTTAGAAGAATCTACATATGACTTGAATTACCAGATGTTCAGGACATAAGTTTAGCAAGTTTTTAAGGCATATAATAATCTATAGGAATTTTTATCTGAACTAAATAACAGTTCAAGTAGAACAATTTTCTACAGTACAAGTAGCTTGAGATACAAAAATTATTTTAGGAAATTATTTCGGTTTTTTCGACAATTACGATAATACTGGAAATATTGCATCAAAAAGGCACAGAATATTCCACTCAATGTTGCTCGTATCAGTCGATTTGTAAACTGGAATGTTGCACAATGTGTTATTTCACCGAATTACGTTCAGCAATTGCATTTGTTGAGACATCACTGATACATCGCAGAATGAAGCATTCCTTTGTTTCTTAACCAAGACGGTTCATTCAATATCTGAGAATCATTTTCTTAATTCGTTATTAACGTGTTTACCTTCCATTTGATTCGGAAACTCATGAGAATGTTATCATCTTTTATAATGCTATCAGGAAGTATAACCTGGATTCATCCCGGAGGTCGCTTTTGTAGAAGGCACAAGAGATATTGCCAATCTAGTTGATCAAACTGACAGATTTTACAATTCAAATGCTCTTTTGGATAGTATTCAAATAATAGATGAAATTGGTATAAATCTATGCACATGTCAAGGGACAGCGAAGCTAACATTAAGAAGAGAAATGAAAGTGGATAGAATGTGGATGATCCAGAGATAACGGGGAAGAGATAAAGACAGGGCAAGACTACCCATTGCATCAGTAACTTTTTTTTTGCCAAAATAATATGAGTATTATAGAGATTGTTTGGATATGGATCGGACAAAAAACCTGTTTTTATGCGCTCGCAAACATTTACATGCATCTCTGCTAATATTGATACCAGCAATCATCAGACTGATAATCGTCAGAAAAAGTCAGCAATCATCCGACCTTTCTGTTGAAATGTCTCACTCTAAGGATATAAAAACATATCGTCCAATTATTATTCCTATAATTGAGCAATTGCTCTCCTTTTTCGTTCATTTTTTTGATGAAAAATTAAATCGAATTACAATTTATCGATGGTTTTCTTAAAATTCTTATCAGCGGCATCTGACTAACACTCTTCTCATAAAGATAATCTCTGACAATCCCTAATCGATTTCTTAGTCACTGGTGGCTCTGGAGATGACGAAGCAACCCACCAACGATATCGACTACTACCTGTTCAGATGACATAAATCATTTCAGCGAATCGTTCGCCTTCCATTCAAATCAATTTGAAAGTTGGGATGCGACATTTGCATAGTGCGTCATGCAGTTACCAGGAATGGCATATGACGACGCCCGTTCGTAAATGCATGAGTTGGGATTTCCGTACTTATGCATGTCCACGTGTGTGTGCGTGAGTTGCGATCTCCGTGGACGTACACTTCTGCACGTATATGCGCGAATTGGGACCGTCGTAGGGTGTACGTCCCACGTATATGCATGAGTTGGATTTCTGTGGAGGGTGGTTGGTTTAGAGATTTATGACCTTTGGTGATAATATCGCAGTATTATATTATTGAAGAGAGGACGAAACTCTTCATGGAAAACACGTCACAATTTCTTGAAAATGCACGATTCACATAAATTTCTTTTAAATATTTGTATTTTCAGTAAATTGCCGAATGGCAAAGGAGGAGGAGGAGGAGGAAGTGAAGCCGTCGTCGAGTGACGCTATCATTGCCTCATTGATCAATGAAGTACGCAAAACAAATGAGGTAATTTTTTTCCCAGATTTACTGAAATATTACGAAAAAAAAATCCAATTTTTATTGAATTTTATACAAATCATCGTGAAAGAAGAGAATTTTCAGCCGTTCGATGTGGAAAGCTTAATTGGTGGAAGACTCGACGTTGTAACAAAACGGTAAGTCTGCTTCGAACAGAATACGTTTACGTTGTATGATCTTTGCTATAAAGTATCATTTGATGAGTTTGAGGTGATAAATTATTTCATCGTAGTACAGTGTTGATATTTTGTTTCAGATCATTAAAAGTTTTTTTGTTTTGAGAGAAATCATATTACTAAGGAGTATCATGTTGGTTTTAATCTGGTTTTTTCTCCTGTTATTTTATTGTTGTTTTTGAGTTTGGAGGTTGTAATTTTTATTATTTTAGTGCAGGGGGTTTTTTATGGAATATTATCTTTGTTGTTTGTTTTTTTTTTTTTAGATTGTTGTTAGATTTTATATGGAGTGATATTTTGGGAAATTGGTTTAGGTTTGTTATGTATTATATGAATGTTAAAACATTCGCTGATTTGCTAGCGATCTTTTATGTAGCGTAAATATCACTATGAATAATTACTGATGCTACTCTAATTTCTACTATTTTTATAAATTTTGTTCCATTACATCAAATATGTTGTATTTTGACAACAAACATATTTCAAACATTCGGCACATAGATTTAAAACTCTGCATTCTTATTTCAGAGAGACGGAAAGTGATGGAAGCCTTTCATTA